>JASVEL010006259.1:0-130189 GCA_032618575.1 Nicotiana noctiflora
CTTCTAATTTGTCTTCAAACATATTTGTGTTTTCTTTTTAACAACTAATTTATCAACTACTAGTATGAAATATAAATTATGCTAAGGATGATTTAAAAGTGTAATATGCAAGTATGAAAAGGACTAGGGTAGTAGCATTTACCTTGGTGGATAACTAACGGGTAATGAAATTCAATGCAAAGATGATATGATGGGATTATTGGATAATCGTTACTCTATGCATTTATTCTCACACCTCTCGGTAGAGAGAAAATTTTTGCCCAATTGACTTTCTCGAGACCAATTGGGTAGGCTAATTTGCCCAAGGTCAAGTTGGGTAATTACTCTATCCAGGTTTTTACCCGTTACTTGGGACTACCATTCTCATGGGTCCATCCCAAATCCTTGTTGGAATTGATTGAGAGGTTTTAGACTCTCTTTCTAAAAAAGAACCCAAACCCAAAAAACTAGATTTAGTATTTGCAACCACAAAATCCAAATGAAAAACATTCAATCAACCCAAATCCTAACACCCACAATCATCTAAGCATTAAATAATCTAACCCATTAATTACCCATACTAGGGTAGAGCTACAACCCTACCTATGAGTTTAGCTAGACATGAAAAATGAAGAAACTAAAGAAATTAAAGACGAAATTGACATAGTAATTGATTACAAATTGAATCTAATGATAAAAGACTAAGAAAATTACCCAAAATAGGTGTAAATATGTTCTCACGAGCTCAACTGTTCGTATCTAATATCTGACATAACCTAAAAAAGTAAAAGAAACTATTTATACTGCACAGTAATTCCCGATGAAAAATACCCTTGCGGGTCTCACGCGGACCGTACACTTTTGACGTGCGTCCGCGTAAGGCATTTGATCTTTAGATGAACTGGCACTGGAGCATATCATGCAGATCGCGTACTTTTGTCACGCGGCCGCGTAGGTTCAGCAACGCGGACCGTGTAGAATGAAACGCGGCCGCACTGTGTAATTCCTCCGGTTGCGACCTCTCTAAATCCTCACCCACGCGGGTCACACTGATTTGGCATGCGGTCGCGTGGGACTTTGCCTTGAACTGTCTTGTCTCTGATCTTCATTGTTACGGACCGCATGAGAATGGGCGCGGTCCGCGTAGATTTGCCTTCATATTGTGGCCTCTCTGAACTTGTCTGCGCGGCCGCACACCAAATCAGTACGGTCCAGGCAGCTGAAGGTTTTCCTAGTGTGCTCTCTGAATATCCTTGTGGGCCGCACAACATAATAGTGCAGTCCGCACAGGTTCTTTTTGAGTCCTTCTACTTCTTCATTTGACGCTTAGCCGGTTTCACTCCTTTTTTAGTCGATTTGATGGTATTCGTACTTTTGTCGCTCAAACCTGCAAAATAGCACACTTGTAAGCAAATCAAGGCCAGTGTAACACATTTTATGCACAAAGCTCGGGCAAGAAGGGGTCTAAAAGCATGCATAATTCCTAGTTATCGGTCGCCACCTGACATTTGATTTCGGTGTGCCAGGCCACCATTTTTTTTTTCTAAAAATAGTTATTTTCCTTTCAAAACACTCTAGACTCTAAAAACCAAGTCTACACCAGAGATTCGAGTAAGGAAAACAACACAAAAAAAAGGAAATAGCACACAAGAGACTCAAGGTCGTCCCCACCTAAATGAAAGAAAAATGAAAAGAAAAAGAAAAGAAAAATCCTAAGCTAACTATACTATGACTTCTCCATCATGTTCGGCAAGGCCTCCAAAATATTTACATAGTTCCTTAGGGCATACCCCGGATAATAATATATACAAACTTCACGAGGCATTCCTCGAATAAATTCAACTACGGGAACAACCTCTCGCCTCAAAATTAACAAAGATCCTAATGCTCGCCTACCCGAGTGTGATCGTCTTAGAGGATGGTACTAGCAATTGTACCGGCATAAAAAAATATAGAAAGCTAACGTAACTTCCATTATCAAAGTCCAAACCCCCACAACCACATTCATTAGATTAGATCTGTAAATGAGAAACAACTATTATTTCTTAGCTTAATCCTTTAATGTTTAAACAATGCTAATTCATGTTATGTAATAAACATAAATTATAATCTAGAACACCTAAAATCTACTTTAAGTTCTGAAAACCAGCAAACAACCAACATGCCAAACATGTAATCACAATATTTATACTATCTAAAATCATGAATAGGACAAAAAAAGACTAAGAGAAACAAGGCAAGAATCGGACCTCAAGTGAGCCGAGACAAGCTTCAAATCTCGATCTAATATGAAATTCCAGGCCCAGCAATGTACAACACAATGAGAACACGAACCACAAAAATCAATGGTAAACCTTTCGCCAGAAGCTTCGATTGCGCTTGAATGGTGGTGGCGTTGAACACAAATCTTAGCTAATTCAAAACTGGAACATGAATTTTTGTAATGTGAAAGAAGCAAAACAGAATTGAACTTTCATTAGACGAAATTCGCAGTATTACACAGATAGAAACCAAGCAAATATTACAACCCCAAATTCGAAACCACTAAAGCTTGAACCAACATATGCCGGACAGATCTCAAACCGGGAACAAAGAGCTACGATCTTAAATCGAACCTTGATGGAACCTCAACGAATCCCTGACCGGACTGCCTCACCTCTCGGACGACAACTTCTACGATCGAACACCCATTTTAACTCCAATCCATTTAAAAAAACAAAACTAAAAGAACAACCAAATTTCACCATGTATTTTGCGTTTGAAAGCAAAAACGGAACTAGACTCGATTAAAAATCAGAAAAATGAAAAGTCAGGATCAATTATCGGTCTATCTATTCCTCGCCTCTTTTTTTTCTTATTGTATGTGTGTGTATGGTTGTTTAGAGGTGTGCGTGTTTTCCGACAAGATATGATAAAGAGAAGGAGGAGAAACGATGGGTGTTAGAGGATGGTCGAGATCCTGCCAGCTGCTTACAATCGTTCGCGTTTTTCTGGCGAGCTGGTGAGATCGATCAAAATGGAACGGTCGTTACTGCTGTTTAGTGCTGGCGTGAAGAGGAGGACGGGTTATGGAGATTGGGGGGTGGGCGGCTGTAGCTCTTTTTTTCTATTCTAAGGGTTATGAGGAAGAAGGAAATTGACGAAGCTGGTGGTGGCTATGCGATGGGGCGTCAGCTGGTTGGTGGTTGTCGGTGGGGTGGGCGGCTGAAGGTGTGGACTGGGGCTGGCGGCGGCGGCTCTTCTTTATCTGCTGTTAGGGTTTTTTCTTGTTTTTTTTGTTATATTGGGAAGAAGAAGGAATGAGTAAGGGCTATGGGAGATGGGCTGGGAAGTGGGCTTCCCGTTTTGGGCCTCTTCTATTGCAAAATGGGGCCCAGAACTTGTAGTTCTTTAATTTTAGCAATCCACTAAGTAAATAACCCAATCCTTTAAATTAAAATAAAAAATAATTCAATTAATTAAATAAATTATGTAATAGTATGAAACTATATATACATATATTATAATATATTATGTTTTATATGGATTAAAACAAGAGTTAAAATCATAGTATAAAGAAATATAAGGCTATAAATATAAACAAAATATTAATAATTTAAACTGAATTGGATAAAACAGAGCATGAAACTATTTTTGTATTTTTTTTCAATTTTTGTGCCTTTAAAATTAGTAATAAAGTAAAATCCTATAGAGATAAACCCAAATAAATATCCTAAGAAAAATACTAGTATTATTCAAGGTCATTCTAATGCGCGGGTCAAAATTACATGCCTACAGCTGCCCCTCTTTGACGGGAAACACGGAGTGTTTTCAGACAAAGAAAAACAAGACATGTTTTTGACCCGACCCTTATTCAGAAAGACAAACTAGGGAAAAGAGAATGTGACCGAGCTCTGGTATCTGAGCTGCCTACATATCCCCGGCTATAGAGGAATCAGGCCACGTGCAGTTCAGAGTAAGAAGAGAAATGGAGTGTACCGAGGTGGAGAGTCGAGCCGAGTGTCGTCGAGGTTCCAGTCCGCGGTTCCTGCCATTACATCAAAAATAAAAGGAGAAGTTACAACGAAAATAAAAAGAAAAATACAAGATCATATCTACATTTTGTCTTGAATCCTGTCTTGAATCTCTTCTTGATCTTCAACATGAGACTTAAAGTGGATCCTATTCTTCCGGCGTGCTCCTGACGCTTTTTGAATTTGTGAATTGAAAGTAACTCTGAAATGAATTTCCTCGTTATCCAGGTGGGCGCCTGATTACCAAAACTTGAAATGTATTCCCTTGTTATCCAGGTGGGCGCCTGATTGCAGAAACTTGAAATGTATTCCCTTATTATCCTGGTGGGCGCTTGATTGCAGAAACTTGAAATGTATTCCCTTGTTATCCAGGTGGGCGCCTGACATTAAAACAAAACAAACAAAACAAAAGAAATTTTGCTACCATAGTTTGGGATTCGGGCATAAATGTGAATGTTAATTGGATCATACTACCTACAGAGCTCTTAGAGTTTGAAAGTTAAATCCCATTATACAGGAGGGTCCTGAAAATTCTAAAATCAAATCCCATTATCCAGGAGGGTCCTGAGAATTCTAAAATTATATCCCATTATCCAGGAGGGTCCTGAGAAATCTAAAATTAAATCCCATTATCCATGAGGGTCCTGAGAACTTTTAAAATAAATCTCATTATCCAGGAGGGTCCTGAAAACTTTTAAAATTAATCTCATTATCCAGGAAGGTCCTGAAAATTCTAAAATTAAATCTCATTATCCAGGAGGGTCCTGAGAACTTTAGATTAAATCCCATTATCCAGGAGGGATCTGAAAATTCTAAAATTAAATCCAATATCCAGGAGGGTCCTGAGAATTCTAAAATTAAATCCCATTATCCAGGAGGATCCTCAGAACTTTTAAAATAAATCTCATTATCCAGGAGGGTCCTGAAAATTCTAATATTAAATAACATCATCCAGGAGGGTCCTTAGAACTCTAAAATTAAATCCCATTATCCATGAGGGTCCTGAGAACTTTAAATTAAATCCCATTATCGAGGAGGGTCCTGAAAATTTTAAAATTAAATCCCATTATCCAGGAGGAGCCTAAGAACTTTAAATTAAATCTCATTATCTAGGAGGGTCCTGAAAACTCTAAAATTAAATCCCATTATCCAGGAGGGTCCTGAGAACTCTAAAATTAAATCCCATTATCCAGGAGGGTCCTCAGAACTCTAAAATTAAATCCTATTATCTAGGAGGGTCCTGAGAACTTTAAATTAAATCCCATTATCCAGGAGGGTCCTGAAAATTCTAAAATTAAATCCCATTATCCAGGAGGGTCATGAGAACTTTAAATTAAATCCCATTATCCAGGAGGGTCCTCAAAACTCTAAAATTAAATCCAATTATCCAGGAGGGTCCTGAGAACTCTAAAATTAAATCTCATTATCCATTAGGGTCCTGAGAACTCTAAAATTAAATCCCATTATCCAGGAGGGTCCTCAGAACTTTAAATTAAATCCCATTATCCAGGAGGATCCTGAAAATTCTAAAATTAAATCCCATTATCCAGGAGGGTCCTGAGAACTTTTAAATTAAATCCCATTATCCAGGAGGGTCCTGAAAACTCTAAAATTAGATCCCATTATCCAAAAGGGTCCTGAAAACTCTAAACTAAATCCCATTATTCAGGAGGCTCCTGGGAACTCTAAAATTAAATCCCGTTATCCAGGAGGGTCCTGAGAACTTTAAAAATAAATCCCATTATCCAGGAGGCTCCTGAAAACTTTATACTAAATCCCATTATCTAGGAGGGTCCTGAGAAATTCTAAAATTAAATCACATTATCCAGGAGGGTCCTGAGAACTCGAAAATTAAATCCCATTATCTAGGAGGGTCCTGAGAACTTTTAAAATTAAATCCCATTATCCAGGAGGGTCCTAAGAACTCTAAACTAAATTCCATTATCCAGGAGGGTCCTGAAAATTCTAAAATTAAATCTCATTATCCAGGAGGATCCTGAGAACTTTTAAAATTAAATCCCATTATCCAGAAGGGTCTTGAGAACTTTTAAAATTAAATCTCATTATCTAGGAGGGTCCTGAGAACTCTAAACTAAATCCCATTATTCAGGAGGGTCCTGAGAACTAAGAAATGAACTTACCAGAGCCATGCTCCCATCTTGGAGGATTCTGATTAGAATGTTTGCTCCCTGAACCATGCTTTTTTCATGGGAGGTCCTTGTGGACTTAAATATTTCTTGCCCCTGCTTCAGACAAATAAAATCTTGTTAGTTTGAAAATGTGGTGGTTCGTTTGTGGCATCATTGTTGAGCGTCTGCTTCCGCCACTGCCATGCTTCATCTTGATTAGCTGCTTCAGGCTAGCAAGGAGTTGTTTGACTTTTTGATTGGAATTAGATCACAAAACCTCTGAATTGAATCTCTCACATTCACTTGTTGCATTGTGTTTTTATTTTGAGAGGTGCTGAATCTTTATATTTCCTCAAAATTCAAGATCCATTCAATTGCCTGAACCTCAGTTATCAACATACTTCTTACTTTAAATCATGTCAATTGTGATGTGCATGGCCAAACTCCGCTTTGTGCAATTGGAAAGCTGGTGGCAAATTTTAAAGTCATTTCTCACTTGTTCTGACAAAACAGACTCAAGAAAGGACTCTAACAAAACGAGAGGAACAAAATAAAGGACAAGGGAAAGATGTGATACTTAACAAGAAAATTACGAAGTAGAAACTTATCAGATGTGGTTACCAACTCTAATGACCATGACATGCACCTTTGGACTAAGTGGCCTAATCTCTCAAGAAAGTCTAATATTCAACTCTTGTTGTACCTCTTTGCTGTGAAACTGGGCTTCAGCGCTTCAATTGTCCCATTTGATCCATAACCTTAGTCGACTTGTAGTGCCCTGAAGGGTTCTCACCATCAAGCCTCTCTCATTTTGCTCTTTTTCTCAACTCACCGTCGCCTTACGGTGCCCCTGAGGGTTTTCACCGATAAGACTCTCTCATTTTATTATTTTCTCTCATTGTTCTGAGAACGAAGGTATTACCCATGATGCAGGGAGATCATACTTTCACCAACACTTGATATGGCATCCTCAATGATTGGTCGGAAGGTCTTTTTTTGGACCGTAATGTAGGCTTTTGGACAGGGTTAGAAAGAAAGGGTAGCATGAAGGCTCAAAATAATTCAAGATGAAAGGGTTCAAAATTACAACTTTTGGAATCAGGTCTTTTGGCAATATTAAAACTTCTGCACCAGTTTCATGAAGTTTGGGGAATTTTTTTATGGATTTTTTTCTTTGATGGGATTTCTTAGAAAATCTGCCCCAGTATCGATTTCGGGGGATTATGAAATACTTTATTTGGTGTGACCGAACCGTAAGGCTGCCTACATATCTTGTGGTGACAAGAATCAGGTCGAATGTAGTTCAAAAGACTACTTTTTATTACTATTTCTTTTTCTCTTTTTTTTCTTCCTTTTTTCTTTTTTTGTCTTTTTTTTCTTTTTCTCATTTCCTTTTTTTCTTCTTTTTCTCTTTTTGTTTTCTATTTTCTAGGTCCTGACTTTAGACAAGAGGGGTTGCTCTGATGGTAAGCAACCCCCACTTCCAACCGAGAGGTTGTGAGTTCGAGTCTCCCCAAGAGCAAGGTGGGTAGTTCTTGGAGGGAAGGATGTGGTGACAAGAATCAGGTCGAATGTAGTTCAAAAGACTACTTTTTATTACTATTTCTTTTTCTATTTTCTTTAGTTTAAAAAGTAAACTCATTTTGAATAATTCCTGTATTTCCAATTTTTAATACCATGAAATGTATCTTGATCTTTAAGACAAGAGGGGTTGCTCTGATGGTAAGCAACCCCACTTCCAACCGAGAGGTTGTGAGTTCGAGTCTCCCCAAGAGCAAGGTGGGAAGTTCTTGGAGGGAAGGATGCCGGGGGTCTATTTGGAAATAGCCTCTCTACCCTAAGGTAGGGGTAAGGTCTGCGTACACACTACCCTCCCCAGACCCCACTAAGTGGGATTATACTGGGTTGTTGTTGTTGTTGTTGTTGTTGTTTCTAGGTCCTGACTCTATTTTTGATTCCAAAAGAGGGGTACGAAACAAAAATTAGGGCTCAAAATGGGTAGCAAAGGATAAAAGTGTTTGGGTAGCAGAATAAAAGGCCTTCGTCATACCAATCTTTGAGAATGCCAAGTACAAGCGTGCAATTGAAGATAAGCAAAGAAATCATGCACAGTATCTATTGATGGCATCATCACAAATAGAAAGTGCCGATAGGCAATACCTTTGTCCCAATGAATGATCCTTGCCAATTCAGAACAAACTTGATTCAACCTTACCTTGATGTGGAAAAATGTATTTCAGCACTGATTGATTTACCTCAAACTGCTTGAGAAACATTTCCTTGTTTTATGCTCTTATCAAACTCTTGATTTCCAGACTTACTGCCTCAGTTTCACTCAATTCAACTTTAGTTTTTCTCAAAATGCGTGAATCTTTACTTGTTTCCTCAAATGCCTCTTTTGTCATGTTCAAAAATGTACCATTGCTTCACGATCAGACTAGCTTTCAAGATCAGGCTAAGAATTTTGCGTGCATGTCATGTCACTTGAGTTAAGACGAAGAGAACTATAATAGAAAAAGTAACCTAAACAAAAACTGACCAAAACTAAGAGAAAACATGAGATTACATTAGACAGATGGTGAAAAGGGTTTGAAGAAAACAAGCAAAACAGACATGGGTTATAACCCTGGAACAATCCTAAAGAATATTAGACGAGTTACTACAACTAAACAAACTAGACAAAATGAGAAGAAGAAGATTTTGAGCCACAAGATAATATCCAGATTACAACCCAGAAATAACCCGCAAGCAGAAATGACAATAAAATAAACCACCAAAACTCCTCCCTGGCTGGCCAAGAAAAGAGTGTCTTTCCAATCACCAAGCTCGACATTTTAGCCATTGGGTTGCACATCAAAATTACTAGGACCTTCACCAATTTCCATATCATTAACTTCAGCTAGAAAGTTCCCAAGAGGATTCTTATATTCTCTGTCACCAAGCATCTTCCCCACAAAGTTTGCATCATCATGTGCAAGTAAAGCATTTTGTGCAATGCTCTGGATGTCACTGTCCTGGACCACAATTATCCCTTCTTGAATCATTCTTTCTATCTCCTTTTTCAAATAACAACAATCTTCAATGCTATACCCTTGGACATTGGAGTGGTACATGCACCCCACAGTAGGATCAAAACCATTTGCATATTGGTCTGGAGTATAGTCGAGGAACGGCTCAATCAGGCCATACTGTTTTAACTTTTCAAACAAGCTTGTGTAGGATTCTCCAATCGAGGTAGAAGACCTTTCTCTTTGCTGTTGCCTTCTCACTTTGTACTACGACCTTGGTTGGAACCTATTTTGGGTAGGGGGTTGATATGCTTGTACAGGTGGGCAAGACGTTCGTGGAGGCGGTGCAAGCTGTTGCAGATTTTGGGAGTATGGAGCATATGGTGGTGCATTGTGGATAGGGTACTGCGGAAGTGAGGTATGACTTTGGGGATTCTGTGGAGGAAAGTATCATTGAGGAGGATTATTTGGAGTACGAGGATATTTATACCGAGGTTGAAAGCATTTAGTAGGGATGCCCACTGGACCATGTCATTGGCGGGGCGAAGCAACATCATTCCTATCAATCAGAGAACTGATCTCAGGGACTTGTTTGTTCTATCTAAACCAAAACTCCTTAAAACTTTCCTTGGGTCTCTTTCCTTAGGCATTGGGAGATTTGAACGCAGTCTCGCTAGAGGATCGAGGAAGAGTAGCTGATGAAGGAGCTACAAAAATAGGAGCAGATGTCGGAGTAGGGTATGAGGTTTTTTTGGCTGGTGGAGCATGGACAATTTGGGAGGAAGTGCCTCGGTGATTGTGGTAATGGGTAAAGCCTGGTGCATGTTGAGGAGAAAGATCAACGGTAGTGAGAATCCGGGCCTGTGATAGTGATGGGATAGTCGTAAGGTTTTCAGTGTGGTTAGTGGGGAATAAAGGTGGAGGACACCCCCCAATCCAAGACTGATACATTTCTGTCATTTGCAGCTTCAACCTCCGAGCCTCCTCTTTCAATTCAGATTCGACATCTCAACCTCCCTCGATGGGTTAACAACTTTTGTGTCAAAGTCTTTGCTAGCCATGGGTACCTTTCTCTTTGACCTTGTGTTGTACAGATGAATCGCTGAAGTGCCACAAACTAACCACCCTCTGTTATGGCACCAATGAAAGTAATAAAAAGGAGCAAAACAAAGCCAACATGTTAGCGTTAGAGCATTTATCAGACAGAAATATCACATTGCGTGCAATGCCCTAGCAACAATTAATGGTTACAGAATGGCTTCGAGGGTTAGAAGGTCATTTGGCATCATCCCAATTTTGTTCACTTCAACCTTATCTTTTCTTTCATTTCTAGCACTTCTTGGTTTTCCCATTTTCTTTCCCCTCCTTTTCTTTTTAATTGTCACTTTTTTTTCCTCTCCTTCCTCACATACACAATTCATTCTCTCTTTTTTTCCTTTTTCTTTTTTAGTTTTCAGAAATGATTCGATCGAACCCTATGTAGGTTGCCTACGTATCATGCCCCTCATGAATCAGATCAAACGTAGTTCTTGAAAAGTAATGGATAAAATAAAATAAGAATAAAATATTTTTGGATTTTCATTTATAATATTTTTTTTGTTTTTCAAAATACAAAACAAGAAGTACTATAATAAAAGAGTAGACAATCTTAACAAGACTGACAAACTTGATACTACTATACAAGACTAAAATTGTAAAAATAACATAAGATAGACTAAAAAAAATGTTTCCCCAAGCAGCTCGTGTGCAATGGTCATGACTAAAATCATGAGGTATTTATCATGCTCAAACTCTAGATAATTGCTCCATACCTGAATGGAAAAATAAGATTAAATAGAGTTAGGAACTCAAGACACATGCAAGAAACGATTGGGCTATTTTTGAAAATTAACCACATGGCTAAGAGTGGCTATTCATGCAAACTCAACAAATGGACCTCTAAGACATGGAAATACACCTCATTAAGGCTTTATGAATTCAAACTCCTAATGATCATGGCCCAAAAAATTAATTTGAAGAAATAACTCATTTTGCAAAAGTGGCCGATATGGCCAAAAAGTGGCTAAAGATGCAAACTCAAAAAGGCCGAACTCTAAAGAAATATGACTCCTAGTTGTAGACTCAAAATCCTAATATATGAGTAATTGAACCACTTTTGCAAAAATAACCCCATTTTGCAAGAATGGCCGATATGGCCAAAAGTGGCTAAAAATGCAAACTCGAATAGGAAAGACCTTAAATTGATATGATACCTAATTTTGGACTCAAAATCCTAAGACATAGGTTTATTGAACCACTTTCGCAAAAATGACCCCGTTTTACAAGAATAGCCGATGTGGCCAAAAGTGGCTAAACATGCAAACTCGAAAAGGCAAAACCTTAAATTAATATGATACCTAGTTGTGGACTCAAAATACTAAGACATGAGTTTATTGAACAACTTTCGCAAAAATGACCACATTTCGCAAGAACGACCAATGTGGCCAAAAGTGGCTAAACATGCAAGATTTGGCTAAGGTCCCGCAAAGCCAAGAACCTAAGACGCTAGGAAGACCGGACCCTATGTGGGTTGCCTACGTATCTCACCCCGAGAGATGAGAATCAGGTTCGCGTAGTTCGGGAAGATGTCATTAATTAGTAAAAGGCTATATTTTATCTTTTTGAAAAAAGATGGAAAAATGTAAAATCTTTTTGGATTTTTTTTTATTTACAATTTTTTTTGAAATTTTTGAAAAAAGATGGAAAAGTGTAAAATCTTTTTGGATTTTTCATTTTAAATTTTTTTTGAATTTTTGGAAAATAATGGAAAAGTGTAAAATCTTTTTTGGATTTTCAATTTTTAATTTTTGCCTTTTCTTGAAAAGGTTGTGAAAGAAAAATGTAACCAGATCCTATTTTTTCATTTTTCACCCTTCTTTCCCAAACATCGGTCCGCCAAATAACCTTTTTACCCTCAAAGATGCGACATTTAACACATAAGATGATTACATGTCATTTTGGACCACGGGCCCATTTTGACCAAATTTGGACAAGTTTCCTACAAAGGGACACAGTACCTGGGACCGAGCCCTGCTAGGTCTAAATGACATGATGCAAAAATGACCTAAAGGCTGACCTAAGTTTGGGTTCACTAACAAGGCGATTAGGGGGAGAGTATGGTCGATGGTGTCTGCTCAAGCTTTCCACCCACTCGATACGTCCGACGGCCCCCCTCCTAAATTAAGGGTGACTCAATAAAGAGTTTGTGCACGCGACGCGTGCTCCGAGACTTGTTGCAGAAAGAATTAACCGGGTAATGCATATGATGACAGTTATAAAGTAGTAAACACATAAAGCAAAAACCGCAAACAAATAAGCAACTAGCAAATAACAAAACATAAAAACATAATAAAAATCAAGTAAAGCTAATGAAAAAGCATAAAAACCTCAACCAAATATTCTAAAAGCCAACAAAATCAAGTACTAGCTCGAACCCGCAACTTCCCCAGTGGAGTCGCCAGAGATGTCACACCCTTTTTTTATCCAAACCATCCACAAAACCCTCTTAAATTAAAAAAAGAATTTAGTAAAAAAGCTTGAAAAGTATTTTCTAATTAGAACATGACAAAATTATGTGTTCAAAAGGAAAAACTCAGAGTCGCCACCTGACATTTGATTTCGGTGTGCCAGGCCACCGTTTTTTTTTCTAAAAATAGTTCTTTTCCTTTCAAAACACTCTAGACTCTAAAAACCAAGTCTACACCAGAGATTCGGGTAAGGAGGTTCATTTGACTCGGGGAGAAGGTGTTAGGCACTTCCCAAGTCCCGTAAAAGTCACGGTTGCGTACTCGATCAAATTGACTTTTAAAATATTCTATTGAGGCAAAACAACACAAAAAAAAAAGAAAATAGCACACAAGAGACTCGAGGTCGTCCCTACCTAAATGAAAGAAAATGAAAAGGAAAAGAAAAGAAAAATCCTAAGCTAACTATACTACGACTTCTCCATCATGTTCGGCAAGGCCTCCAAAATATTTACATAGTTCCTCAGGGCATACCCCAGATAATAATATATACAAACTTCACGAGGTATTCCTCGAATAAATTCAACTACGGGAACGACCTCTCACCTCAAAATTAACAAAGATCTTAATTCTCGCCTACCCGAGTGTGATCGGCTTAGAGGATGGTACTAGCGATTGTACCGGCATAACAAAATATAGAAAGCTAACATAACTTCCATTATCAAAGTCCAAACCCCCACAACCACATTCATTAGATTAGATTTGTAAATGAGAAACAACTATCATTTCTTAGCTTAATCCTTTAATGTTTAAACAATGCTAATTCACGTTATGTAATTAAACATAAATTATAATCTAGAACACCTAAAATCTAATTTAAGTTCTGAAAACCAGCAAACAACCAACATGCCGAACATGTAATCACAATATTTGTACTATTTAAAAGCATGAATAGGACAAAAAAAGACTAAGAGAAACAAGGCTAGAATTGGACCTCAAGTGAGCCGAGACAAGCTTCAAAACTCGATCCAATATGAAATTTCAGGCCCAACAATTTACAACAGAATGAGAACTCGAACCACAAAAATCAATGGTAAACCTTTCGCCGGAAGCTTCGATTGCGCTTGAATGGTGGTGGCGTTGAACACAAATCTTAGCTAATTCAAAACTGGAACATGAATTTTTGAAATGTGAAAGAAGCAAAACAGAGTTGAACTTTCATTAGATGAAATTCCCAGTATTACACAGATAGAAACCAAGAAAATGTTACAACCCCAAATTCGAAACCACTAAAGCTTGAACCAACAGATGCCGGACAGATCTCAAACCGGGAACAAAGAGCTACGATGTTAAATCGAACCTTGACGGAACCTCAACGAATCCCTGAAGGACTGCCTCACCTCTCGGACGACAACTTCTACGATCGAACACCCATTTTAACCCCACTCCATTTAAAAAAAAACAAAACTAAAAGAACAACCAAATTTCATCGTGTATTTTGCGTTTGAAAGCAAAAACGGAACTAGACTCGATTAAAAATAAGAAAAATGAAAAGTCAGGATCAATTCTCGGTCTATCTGTTCCTCGCCTCTGTTTTTCGCTATTGTATGTATGTGTATGGTTGTTTTGAGGTGTGCGTGTTTTCCGACAGGATACGATAAAAAGAAGGAGGAGCAACGATGAGTGTTAGAGGATGGTCGAGATCCTGCCAGCTGCTTAGGATCGTTCTCATTTTTCCGGCGAGCTGGTGAGATCGATCGAAATGGAACGGTCGTTGCTGATGTTTAGTGCTGGCGTGAAGAGGAGGACGGGTTATGGAGATTGGGGGGTGCGCGGTTGTAGCTCTTTTTTTCTGTTCTAAGGGTTACGATGAAGAAGGAAATTGACGGGGCTGGTGGTGGCTATGCGATGGGGCATCGGCTGGTTGGTGGTTGTCGGCGGGGTAGGCGGCTGAAGGTGTGGACTGGGGCTGGCGGCTGCGGCTCTTCTTTATCTGTTGTTAGGGTTTTTTCTTATTTTTTTGTTATATTGGGAAGAAGAGGGAATCTGTAAGGGTTATGGGAGATGGGCTGGGAAGTAGGCTGCCCGTTTTGGGCCTCTTCTATTGCAAAATGGGGTCGAGAACTTGTAATTCTTTAATTTTAGCAATCCACTAAGTAAATAACCCAATCCTTTAAATTAAAATCAAATTAATTTCAATTAATTAAATAAATTATGTAATAGTATGAAACTATATATACATATATTGTAATATATTATGTTTCATATGGATTAAAACAAGAGTTAAAATCATAGTAGAAATAAATATAAGGCTATAAATATAAATAAAATATTAATAATTTAAACTGAATAGGATAAAATAGATCATGAAACTGTTTTTGTATTTTTTTTTTCAAATTTGTGCCTTTAAAATTAGTAATAAAGTAAAATCCTATAAAAATAAACCCAAATAAATATCCTAAGAAAAATACTAGGATTATTCAAGGTCATTCTAATGTGCGGGTCAAAATTACATGCCTACAACGCCAGTCAAATTGAAGTGTGACAAAGTCGTATTTGATTGGCCAGAACATGTCACTTGCACACGTAACACGATTTCATTGGCTTTTTTGTGTGACTTGGCATACTTATCATTTTGACATGTGGCGTGATCCTATTGACTCTTACGCTTGACTTGGCGTGCCACGTCATATGAGAAGTGACACCAAACTGGACCCCAGGAAAATGACATCTTGGGCTTAATAAGGTGTGCTCATCACTTTAACCCAATTAAATGGCCTAGCCCAATAAATTTGGACTTACATATTTATTTAATCCCTATCTATTTTACTTACATTAATCAATCTAATTATATTAGCCCATAATATTTTGGACCGAAACATATTTTAAATATAGATTAAATCCAAATTTGTTATGAATTTAAATCTAACAAAATTCTCATTGCCTACGAATGTATCTACTTCAAACCTTGTCACCATATATATTTTGTTTATCAAAGAGAAGACTGTAAGCATAAACTTTAATTTTACCAGGATCTTGAACATGATAATCTTACATATAATCGTCATAGAAAACATACCTGAATCGTGAGCCATCATCTTTAAGCGGAAGCGTTAATTGATAAATCGGTTTCTCGCCCCTTGCCCTAGCTTTCGTTACCGCCGTCTTTAGGGATGGAAGAGAGGAAAAGCAGTAACCCTAATGGGTGGGGAGAGGACCAATTTATAGATATTTTCAGTTAATCTGGTACGTCCATCAAGTAACCAATCGGACGGATGAGATTTATTCATTAATTAAATATTAATTATGGGCCTAATTTTATTGGGCCACATAACGTATGAAAATAACTTACATTCTCCCACTTGGCCCAATAATCACATAATATTAATATTTAATATAGGAACATTAGTTGCGCATAAACAAATCTCTTCTATAATGTCCATCATAAATACCATAATACGATAAACTAGTGAATGTGAGTTATGGCGGTTATACATAATTTGTCTACATACTCCCTTCCATATACTACAACATTAGTAATTTATCGTATCAGGTTCATAAGCTATAAAATTTTTATGGTCCACAATAATATCTCCTTGAGACTTATCCTGTAATATCTCAAAACAATAATGTGCACACCATTATGAGAAACAGGAAATCACTAATGTATATCGGAAACATATAAATGAGCTCAGAGTGTCAAAACATCATAAATACATGAGTCATAAATACAGCCAAGACTCATTCTATGTACATGTTCTTTAAATATCTTTGGCTGTAAACCTTTCGTTAACGGATCTGCAATCATGAGATCTGTTCTAATATGCTCAAGTGACACTCTTTGTTTCTGAACTTCCTCCTTGACGCTAAAGTACTTTAATTCCATATGCTTGGCACCTTTGGAGTACTTATCATTCTTGGAGAAGAATACTGCTGCAGAATTATCACAGTAAATTTTCAGCGACTTGGTAATGGTGTCGACAACCCCAAGTCCTGAAATAAAGTTTCGCAGCCATAATGCATGAATTGTGGCCTCAAAACATGCCACAAATTCCGCTTCCATCGTGGATGTAGCAATGACAGACTGTTTGGCACTCTTCCACGATATTGCTCCATCAACTAATTGGAACAAATAACCAAACGTGGATTTTCTAGTGTCAATACATCCAACGAAATCTGAATCCGAGTATCCAACAACTTCCAAATGCTTGGATCTCCTATACATGAGCATGTAATCCTTCGTTCCTTTCAGGTACCTCAAAACTTTCTTTGCAGCTTTCCAATGATCAATTCCTGGGTTACTCTGATATCTTCCTAACATTCCGACCGCAAAGCTAATATCCGGTCTTGTGCAAGTCTGAGCATACATCAGACTGCCAACAATAGAAGAGTAAGGAATTGATTCCATTTCTTTTCGCTCTACATCATTCTTAGGACATTGCACGAGACTAAATTTGTCCCCTTTTTGAATTGGAACAATTCCTGCTGAACAATTGTTCATGTTAAATCTCTCAAGAATTCTTTCGATATAGCCTTTCTGAGACAATCCCAATAATCCTTGTGATCTATCACGGAATATTTCTATTCCTATCACATACGATGCCTCACCCATATCTTTCATTTCAAAATTCTTAGAGAGAAAATCTTTAGTCTCACGCAATATACCTAAGTCATTAGCAGCAAGTAGAATATCATCAACATATAGGACTAAAAATATAAACTTGCTCCCACTGATCTTTTGGTATATACACCGATCAACGGTATTTTCCACAAATCCAAAAGATGTTATGGTATCATTGAACTTTATATACCATTGTCGCGAGGCTTGTTTAAGTCCATATATTGACTTTTTCAGTTTACACACCATTTGACCTTTCCCTTTAGTTTCGAAACCCTCTGGTTGGTCCATATACACTTCCTCCTCGAGATCTCCATTAAGAAAGGCAGTTTTCACATCCATTTGGTGTAACTCCAAATCATAATGAGCCACCAAAGCCATAATAATTCTTAACGAGTCTTTCTTTGAGACCGGTGAAAAGGTCTCTTTATAATCAATGCCTCCTTTCTGAGTATAACCCTTGGCAACAAGTCTCTGGCTTTATATCCCTCAATATTGCCATTTGAATCGCGTTTGGTCTTAAAGACCCATCTACACCCGATTCTTTTAGAACTTTCAGGCAATTCAACGAGATCCCGGACTTTATTGTATTCCATGGATTTTAACTCTTCCTTCATGGCATCAATCCATTTGTCGGACTCATTACTTTCTATGGCTTGTGAAAATGAAACCGGATCCTTATTAAGACCAATATCAAAATCTGACTCTTGCAAATAAACCACGTAATCATCCGAAATAGCCGATTTTTTAACTCTTTGAGATTTTCTTAATGGCATTTCTTGTGGTTCATTTGTGTCAGATATTTGTGAGTTAGTTTCTTCATGAAGTGTTTCATCCAAATGTTGCTCGGCGTTGTCAAAGTGTTCTTCAACAACTGGAACAATATTTGGTATTTGTGTGGAAGTAGGCATATTCCTGGGTAATAGAATATTGACCCTTACCTCTTTAATTTCCACAGTTTGCTTTTCAACACTCCCACTAACTTCACCATTCTCAATGAATCTTGCATTACCGGTTTCAACAATTCTTGAACTATGGTTTGGACAGTAAAACACATACCCTTTAGATTTCTCTGGGTAACCAATAAAGTAACCACTTACTGTTCGAGAATCTAATTTCTTTTCTTGTGGATTATAGACTCTAGCTTCCGCCGGGCAACCCCAAACATGCAGGTGCCTTAAACTAGGTTTTCTTCCTGTCCACAGTTCAAAAGGGGTCTTTGGAACTGCCTTACTAGGAACCCTATTTAATAAATATACACGGTTTTAAGAGCATACATCCACAATGATTTGGGTAATGAGGAATTACTTATCATGCTCCTAACCATGTCCATAAGTTTCGATTGCGCCTTTCTGCAACACCATTTTGTTGAGGTGTTCCTGGCATAGTATACTGTGCACATATGCCACGTTCCTCGAGGAACTTTGCAAATGGACCTGGACATTGTCCTGACTCGTTATATTTTCCATAATATTCACCACCTCTATCTGACCTAATAATTTTCACCTTTTTATCTAATTGCCTTTCAACCTCATTAACAAACACCTTGAGAGTATCTGCAGCTTGAGATTTTTCTTTCAGCAAATAGATGTATCCATAACGTGAAAAATCATCGATAAAGGTGATAAAATATTTTTCTCCACCAAAAGATGGAACATCAAAGGGTCCACAAATATCGGTGTGTATAATTTCAAGAAGTTGGGTGCTTCTTGTGGCACCTTTCTTACTATGCTTGGTTTGCTTTCCCTTAATGCAATCCAAACATATAGTAAGATCAGTGAAATTTAGATTCGGAAGAATCTCATTCTTTACTAATCTCTCTAACCTTTCTTTGGATATATGACCCAAACGTCTGTGCCACAAGTAAGCAGAACTTTCATCTAGTGAACTACGTTTAATTCCAACATTATGTTGAACATTAAGAAGGGATTCAGAAAAACCAATATCGAGTTTCAATTTATATAAACCATCACTAAGAAAACCAGAACCATAAAAAATAGCATTTTTATATAAATTGAAACATCCATTTCCAAACTTAAAATCAAATCCAGAAACATCAAGTCTTGAAAGAGAAATCAAATTCCTTGAAACTGAAGGTACATAAAGAGTCTGTAATAGATCAAGGTGACGTCCAGTCTCCATGATCAAACGATAAGTCTATATGCCTTCAATTGGAGCCTTCATACGATTTCCCATGAACAAGAAATCCTTATTTGGATTTGTGGTTTCGATCGTAAGGAATCCCTGCAACGTAGTAGATACATGAGCAGTTGCACCAAAATCAAGCCACCAAGTATTATTAGGAACTTCTACTAAATTTGATTCGAAACATACAAAAGCACTAATTGTACCTTTCTTTTCGAACCAAGCTTTACGTTTCGGGCAATCTTTCTGATAGTGTCCTTCCTTGTGACAGAAACGACACGTATCTGCCTTACGTTCCTTGTTAGCATCCTGTTGAGCTTTAGCAGGTGCTTTCTTCTTCTTGAACTTGTTGGCCTTCACTTTAAGTCCTTTACCAGCTCCTTGACCCATGAGGTTAATTGAATGACTCCCTTGTTTCTTAAGTCTTGACTCCTCTTGAGTAAGCATACTGGACAATTCACTAACATTCCACTTATCCTTAATAGTGTTATAGTTAATTTGAAAAGGTCCATACTCAGGAGGTAACGAGTTCAGAATAAACTGAACCAAAAAGGAGTCATTCACTTTCATCCCCAAGGTCTGAAGTCTTGCTGCAATGTTAGTCATCTCGATGATATGATTTTGCATACTACGCGACCCATCAAACTTCATGGCTGTGAGTTCAGCCATTAGTGTACCAGCGAGAGACTTATCTGCAGAACGAAAACGTTCTTCCACAAACTTCAGGTATTCCCTGGCACTTTCTGTTTGTGGAATAGTGCTCTTAATGTTGTTGGCAATATTCATTCGCATAAACATAAGGCTTAGCCTGTTAGAGCGTTCCCATGCTTTATGGAATGACTTCTCCTCCGTACTGCTCGAATCAGTAATGGCAGCAGGCTTATCATTCAGCAGAGCCAAGTCAAGATCCATCACACCTAAGTGGAACTGGACTTGCTCACGCCATTCAGAGAAGTTCAATCCATTGAACATAGTAACAGACGAAGCAAGCGAATGAAAAGGAATAGCTTCAAAATAGATAACACATGCTCACAAATCAGTATGGATTCAACAAAACAATTAAAGCATATCACAGTTCACCTTTGGGTAAATACTACGATACACTATCATAATTTAAATGCCATTTAGTCTTTAATAGGTAATTAAATATTTTTAACCAAATATATATGTCATCTTTGGACAAACAATATATATTTGACTAAGAATATTAATTTACCTCGTCATATCACTATTCATAGAATAATTGATTCACCTTTGGGTAAATCCTTAAGTTCTAGCAATAGTGAATTTTAATTTATCCATTTATTTTATTATAGGCATTTCATTAATTTCATGGATAAACTATAATTTTATGTATGCATATTTTCATAAAACTAACTAGTTTGGCCACTTTGGTGACTAACAAACTATATAACATAAGTGCACACATAAATAGAGATTGTAATATTTTTATGCATGTGAATACTTTAAATAATCTAGTTTGGCCACTTTGGTGACTAACAAACTTATACACATTAATCACATGATAAAATAAATAATGGTCAAGATATTAAAATAGTAGCCTCAACAAATCAGCCACTCCTATACGAGACTGACAGACCAGAACGACATTGTAATAATAAAGTGGACGGCGATCAAAAGAAAGGGAAGGCAAGAAGAATATATCCCTCCCTTTCTCTGTTTCTCTTTTCTTAATGAGAATATGAAGTAAATTTTTTATCAGAAAAGAGAAAACTAGAATAAACACATTCAAATATGATGAACAATCTAAAGTGAAGTAACCTTGTATTCCTAGATAGTGTCATATCCAAGAACAACATCACCTATTTTTTCATGCTTATATTTGGTGGGTCACAATCCAATGAATAAAACAATTCAAGGTAATAGTATGTGCTTTCCTCCAAATTTTGATACGTAAGATCAGAGAGGTAATAGTACGTGCTTTTCTCCGTCATAAAGTTTGTAAACGAAGATTATCAGTTCAAACAATCCAGGCTCGTGATACCACATGTAAGCATAAACTTTAATTTTACCAGGATCTTGAACATGATAATCTTACATATAATCGTCATAGAAAACATACCTGAATCGTGAGCCATCATCTTTAAGCGGAAGCGTTAATTGATAAATCGATTTCTCGCCCCTTGCCCTAGCTTTCGTTACCGCCGTCTTTAGGGATGGAAGAGAGGAAAAGCAGTAACCATAATGGGTGGGGAGAGGACCAATTTATAGATATTCTCAGTTAATCTGGTACGTCCATCAAGTAACCAATCGGACAAATGAGATTTATTCATTAATTAAATATTAATTATGGGCCTAATTTTATTGGGCCACATAACGTATGAAAATAACTTACAAAGACTAGAAGTATCAAGTCATATAATGACGAAGGCAGAAACACGTAGACCCGAAGTCTAGGCACTTGAGTTTTTATTTTTTTCAATCCACAAAAATTATACTTATTTACCCATTGCCATGATTAGCTTTGAATTTGTATACAGGCCTTTATTCTCACGTGGCATGTTGATAAGCAGCTTTTGATTCTTTATAAAATATCTATTCTAGTATCAAATTCGAAGTTCTCAGTGGGGTTTGATTATGGGAAAGATTACTCTCAAAATGGTCAAATTATCGGATAGATTACTCTTAATATAATTCGACTACCCGTGACATTACTCTCAATAAAAATTGTAGCTCCTTTTAAGGACAAACTCATGAAGAGGCCAACTTAAGGTACAAAGGGGCTTATATATCCACCTTAAGATTGAAAAGTTATAAAGTTTCAACTCAAAGACGACATCGACTTGATGACATCGAATTGAACAGTTGGAAAACTTTGAAGATTTGGCGGAATTTGCAGACTTCAACTTGAAGAGTGATTGACACTTGAAAAATTAGCAGACTTGAAGACTTCAATTTGAAGATTTGGAGGGCTTAAACAATTCAACATTACGGCCGGCGAATTTGAAGACTGAAATGGGAAGACCGACTGACTTGGAGACTTGGAAGGCTGAAATATTTCAACTTGAAGAGTGGTGAACATGAAGACTTCAACTTAGCCATTTGCAGGGTATAAATATTTCAACTTCTCTTTTGCTTTATATTGTCCGGCTTTTATCTTAATCGCATAATTTTTAGTTTTACGTATTTGTAAAAAAAAAAGATTCATATCTTGTTATGGGAGAGTCCAAATAACGAACCGTTTGATTTCTCAAAAAGTAGACTTTGATATCCAAAATATACCCAAAACTTAGAATTAAATACCTTCTGAATAGCCCCTTATAATATTTTTTTTGAAACCAACTTTAGATTCTACCACATTGAATTGTTTGAATTTGCATAGTCTCACCAAGAAAATCATATTTTGATGTAGAAAAGTCAAAATCATGAACCGTTTGATTCTATAAAAATTCAACTTGCAAATCTATAGCATATCCAAAATAAAAGATTTAATGCCTTTAAGGATAGTATAAGATAATAGTTCTAAATCAATATCAAATTCTGATGCGGTGACGATTTTAGATTTGTACAACTTCACCAAAACTTTTGTATCTTCATGTAGGAACGTCGAAATTATGAACCATTTGATCAATTGAAAACTTAAGTTCCAAATCTATAATATATGCAAAACCAATATTTAATGCCTTAAGGATAGTTTCATACAATATTTCTACATCAATACTAAATTCTAACACACTGACGGTTTCATATTTGCGCGACTTCGCCAAAGGTTTTGTATCTTGAAGTAGGGACGTCGAAATCACGAACCATTTAATATATTAGAACTTAACTTCCAAATCTATAACATATCCAAAATTCAAAATTTAGTGTCTTAAGTATAGTTTCAGATAATATTTCGAATACAATATAAATTTCTAATACAACGATGATTTCAGATTTTCGCGACTTCGTCAAAAAATTTGTATCTTGAAGTAGGGACGTAGAAATCACGAACCACTCTATTTATTGGAAACTAAACTTAAAATCTAAAGCATATACAAAATGTAAAATTTAATGCCTTAAGGATAGTTTCAAATGATTGTTCGAAGTCGACTTGGGTTTCTGATATGCCAACAGTTCTAAGTTAATGTGGCTTCACCAAAAATTTTGTACCTTGGTGTGGAAGTATTGAGATTGTAAGACCCTTTTAATTATCATAACTTGATACTCAAAAGCTTCATTCTTCACCAAATATCTCACGTCGTGAAGACACACCAAAAGAAACTTGAAAGTTTGGCGAACATGAAGGCATAACGAATACCCACACTTCAATGCAAATGGTATTTTAGCTCGATTTTCAAGTGCTGATTGAATGGATTATATTCCATCGTACTTCATTCGAACAATGATTGTTTGGGGAGGGGGGTATGTATCTTCTGAAATCATGTGGCTAAACTCCGAATAAAACTCTAAGGTGCCTACGTACCTCGATGAAGAGGATCAAGTCATTCCATAGTTCAGAATGGTTGAATTTTTTATTTTTTTATAAAAAATATTTATGTCGTAACTTTTGCCTAGGCCGCCTCTTTCGTGGTTTTTCGACCTAGCGGACTTTCATTTTTGAGCCATACACAGTTTATACTCTTGTTGTCCAAGAATAATATGCAGTTTATGCTCTTACGCTAAGGAGCGTAGTAACTTGCAGTTTAATCTCGTATTTTAGGAAGCTTTGTGCCTTGAAGATTTTGCTTAAATTTGAAGAGTTTCATGACGTCCAACTTAGGCTCGTACGTCCAGTAGCATTGAAACTTGAATATCTAGCTTACAATTTGAAGTTCCGCTCGAATTTCAAGAACTTCATTACTTGAAGATTTAGCTCACAGTTGAAGAGCTTTGCAGCTTGAACTGTTTACGCTAATTTAAAGAACTTTAAAACTTGTAGACTTTGCTTGAATTTTAAGTGATTTACGTCTTAAAGTTTGGCTCTTATTTGAAAAGCTTTGAAACTTAAAGTCTTTGCTCAACTTTGAAGAGCTTTCGACTTGAGTCTTTGCTCAAATTTGAAGAGCTTTGCAACTTGAAAACTTTGCTCGAATTTTAAAAGCTTTACATTTTAAAGATTTAGTTCAAAAGTGGGGAGCTTCGTGATATGTAATATAGACTCATGTACCAAAAAGCATTACAACTTACAGTTTAGGCTCGTGCATTGAGGATCATTATAATGTGCAGTTTAGGCTCGTGCATTAAGAAAAGTTATAACTTGCATGGACTCTTCAGCTTCATCTTCGGATGAATACTTGCCCCCATTCTCAACATCCTCTGCTTTTACTTCATCATGAGGCTCAAAGCCAGAAAACCTTTGATCTCTACTTGTAGCCATACTTAATTCTGTATCATGTGCACGAGTTGCTAGTTCGTCAAATGTTTTGGGCTTTATGCCTTGTAAAATATAGCGAAGGCCCAATGCATTTCTTGAATGCACATTTTGATGCCAAAAGTTTTGCTAAGGCGATCTTTGCAGTTTAGGCTTAAGATCCACTGGTGGTTGATGAAGTCAATAAATGGATCATCATTTCCTTGATAAGGTTTTGTAAGTTCGATCATGCTTACGATGACATTGTGCTATAGAAATGATTGAGAAACTCTTGCTCTAACTTTTCCAAACTACCAATAAAACAAGGTTCGAGATCTGTATACAAATCAAATGGATTACCTTTGAGAGAACGACCAAACTGTTTGATAAGATAATCACCGTACGTTCCAGCATTATTGCAAGTTTCAATAAAGTGCGTTACCTGCTATTTTGGATTTTCCTTGTCGTCGAATTGTTGCAACTTAGGAGGCTGATAACCAATAAGCATCTTTAAGTTATCAATTCTTTGCGTAGACGGCTTTGCATATGTGAGATATAATTTGTATGACGACTCAGGCTTATTGCTAGCCTCCATGATGAAGTCCTTCAATTTCTCAACGGGAATCAGACTTTTGATAGAGATTTGGATCTTATTAGCTGTCATTGCTTGCTTTTCAGAAGAGTCTCCTTTTTCTTGTGACCTTTGAAAATTTAAAGATATTCGTGTGGATTCTCCTTCTACTATGCTACCCAACTTATTTGTTAACATGGAAAGTTTAACATCTTGATCTTGCACGTGCTTTGACAAGCCTTCAACTGCTTTCGTCAAATTTTTGAGTTGTTCTTCTATGGTAGAAACTTCAATAAACATTGCTTGCATGATGTCCGTAGAGGATGAAGAATGAAATAGATCATTATTCTAATAGAGCTTGGAGGTCGCACTAGTGAAGACTAAAGTAGATACAACACTTAAGTCATCATCATTTGCTTGTGTCACGACCCGAATTTTCCATTGTCAGTTCCGTGATGGCGCCTAACATTGTACTCGCTAGGCAAGCCAACGGTACAAATTATTTTTTCTTTTCCTTTAATCTTTTAACTTTACAAGTTGACATAAGTAAATCAACGGAATAAAAATAAAAGAACATAATTTAACAAGTTATCTTAATACAATTGCGAAACCATAATAAAACTCAATCCAGAACTAGTATCACAATTTCACGGACCATATACAAATACTACACATAATAGTCTGAACAAATAAATACACATCTTTTTCATAAATATATAAAATAGAAAAGAAAAACAAGATAGAAGGGGGCGTCAAGGCCTGCGGACGCCTGCAGGACTACCTCGGGTCTAATTGAAGGCAGCAACCTCGAACTACAGTCTGCCACTAGCTCCGTAATTTGCACAAGAAGTGTAGAGTGTAGCATTAGTACAACTGACCACATGTACTGGTAAGTGCCGAGCCTAACCTCGACAAAGTAGTGATGAGGCTACGATGAGGCTTAACATATATATATATATATATATATATATATATATATATATATATATATATATATATATATATATATATATATATATATATATATATATATATATATATATATATACATATATATAGCAACAGTTTATAATAAAAAGAAAAGAAGTAAAGAATGAAAAATAACCGGAACAAAGGAACACAAGACACAACCAGTCTACTAGTATTAAACTATAACCAATCCTTAGGAACTTCAACATAAATAAATGCCAAAAACAAAAAATAATGTGGCGTTCGACCCGATCCCACCATATAAATAATAACAATATCAATATTTCCAATAATAACATTATCATAATTCTCTCTAATTCCTCTTTTTTGCGGCTCGCAACCCAATCTCGCATGTCCTCCCTTATTACTACTCAAAACACATCACCCTTATTCCTCTTGTTGCTACGCGCAACCTGATCCCATATTCCATCCTTATTACTCCTTTTTGAGGCATGCAACCTGATCTTATCAAACAACTATAATTCTCCTTTTTTCCTCCTATTGCGGCGTACAGTCTGATCCCAATATATGTATATATCAACACCAATTCATAAAGAATAATACAAGGTGTTTCACAAGTTAACTCAATTTCCACAATTCTTATACTTCAACTACACAATCGAATATCATTACGATTATGAAACTTCACTCATGAAAAAAATCAGCGAGACCAACCAACATGCACCATAAGGCACCAATGAATCCATACAAGCCAACAGAGTAATAAAATGAAGCTATGAGACCAATAATATCCACAATGGGAACATCAACAATTAATATGAAATAATTAAATAATTCAATAAAGGGAAACAATATGAAGTAATTAGTCATGGAAGCAATTAAGAGCAAGTAGCAATTAAGGCACGGAAACAGTTTGAGCTAGTGGAAAATAAGACAAGAAGCACTATACTCGGAAACGGGGAAGGGAACAAACTAAAAATGGAAATTTGGTGGCGTATAGGTACTAGTCACCACACCTATACGCCAAACACATGATATTTCATTCAGCACATAAGTCGAAAATTCCTATTCCCTCAAGTCAAGGTTAAATCAAACACTTACCTCAAGCCAACATGCAATTCAACACTCAACCACCGCTTTACTTCTCGATTTCACCACCAATTCATTCGTATCTAGCCATAATTAAATTAATAACATCAATGAATGCTAAATAAACTAATTCTAATGCATGAATAAAGATTTTCCAATGTTTTCCCAAAAGTCAAAAATCGACCTTGGGCCCGCTTGGTCAAAACTTAAAATTTGAACCAAAATCCAAACCATTCACCCACGAACTCAAATATACAATTGGTTTTGAAAGCGGACCTCAACTTGAGGTCTGAATCACCAAAATTCAAAAATCCTAATTTCTACCCAAGAACACCCAATTTTCCCACGAAAAATGCTAGATTTTGAAGTGAAATCATATAAACAAAAATGAGTTAGATTCAAGATGATGAGTTAGAAATCACTTACCTATGATTTGGAGAAGTTTAAGTCTTTGAAAAATCACCCGGGGGATGCTTAAGGTTTGAAATTTGAAGAATGAAGTTGAAATCCTGCGTGAGATCTCACTTAACAGGCCGCGATTATCGCAATTGCAAACCCTTTAAATATCTTCTCCCTTCGCGTTTGTGACCAATCTGTCGCATTTGTGACCAGCCCCCCCCCCCCCCCCCCCCCCCCCGCGCAGACTTTTACTTCGCAATTGCGAAGGTTTCTTCGGAAATGCGAAGACTGTTGGCCTAGTGACTCTTCGTAATTACGATGAGTCACTTGCAATTGCCACACTGACAAGCCTCACAATTGCGGACTCTAGTCTCGCAATTGCAAGATTGTAGGCCAACATCATAACTGAAACCTACAATAATTTTTTCTAAGGCCAAAACATTTTGTGGCCTATCCAAAATTCACACGAACCCTCGGGGCTCCAAACCAAACATGCATGCAAGTCTAAAGATATCATACAGAGTTGCTCGTGCGGTCAAATCATCAAAATAATATCTTAAACAACGAATTTAATACAAAACTCATGAATTTCACAAGACAATTTAAATTTCTATTTTCTCAACCAAGTGTTCGATTTATACCAAATCAACTCCGATTCTTAGAAAATCTCATAGATATGACATAAATATTATATTAAATATATATCGGGCCCCGAAACTAAAATACGGGCCCGATACCATCAAGATTATACACCATTTCATTTCCAAAAGTCTTTATATTTTTCAGCAAATACTTTTCTCTAATTTTTTTTCTTTGGGCTAGGAACCTCAGAATTCGACTTCGGGAATACGCCCAAGTCCCATATTTTATTACCGACCCTATGAGACCGTCAAATTACGGGTCCGGATCTGTTTACCAAAAATATTAAACCGAAGTCAAATTTAATCAATTTTAAAGGCTATAATCAATCTTTTTCTAAAATTTCACATAAAAGCTTTCCGAAAATGCATCCGGACTGCGCATGCAAATTGAGGTAAGACAAAAGGAGGGTTTTAAGGCCTCGAACATAGATTTGACTTCTAAAATAAGAGATAACCTTTTGGGTCATCACATTCTCCACCTCTAAAATAACTGTTCGTTCTCGAACAGATATAGAAAAGTACATGAGTCAATGAAAATATAGGAATATCGGTTTTGCATATCGGACTTGGACTCATAGGTAGCTTCCTCAATAGGCTAACCCCTCCAAGAAACACGAACCGAAGGATAAATCTTTGATCTTAACTGATGGACCTGCCAGTCTAGAATAGCTACCAGCTCCTCCTTATAGGTCAAGTCCTTGTCCAACTGGACAGTGATAAAATTTAATCGTGCTATGAATCACCGTGATACTTCCGAAGCATGGACACATGAAACACTTGATGCACTGCTGATAAACTCGATGGTAACGCAAGTCTCTAAGCCACCTCTTCCACTCGATCTAGAATCTCAAAAGGACCAATAAACCTAGGGCCTAGCTTGCCCCTATTTCTAGATCTCATCACGCCCTTCATGGGAGACACCCGAAGCAACACTCGTTCCCCGACCATGAATGCCACATCATGAGCCTTATGGTTGACGTAACTCTTTTGCCTAGACTGAGTTGTACAGAGCCAATCTTGAATATTTTGACCTTGTCTAAGGCATCATGTACCAAATATTTACCCAACAACCGATCCTCCCCCGGTTCAAACCACCCACTTGGCGATCAACACCGTCTACCATATAATGCCTCATAGAGAGCCATCTGGATGCTCGACTGATAGATG
This sequence comes from Nicotiana noctiflora, assembly GCA_032618575.1. Classification (NCBI taxonomy): domain Eukaryota; kingdom Viridiplantae; phylum Streptophyta; class Magnoliopsida; order Solanales; family Solanaceae; genus Nicotiana; species Nicotiana noctiflora. The sequence continues at coordinate 29,486 of JASVEL010006259.1, forward strand.
TTGTTGCAGGCAACCTCCAATAATGGCAAGAACCTCTAAAGTCAATAATACATGCTCAGAGCATATCCTCAAAAATCTGAATAGTACGCTCAGACTGTCCGTCCATCTGAGGATGAAATGTTGTGCTCAACTCGACCCGTATACCCAACTCACGCTGAACTGACATCTATAAATGCGAGGTAAACTACGTACCCCAATCAGAAATGATATATATGGGCACACTATGAAGACGAACAATCTCCCTTATATAAATCTCAGCTAATCGCTCTAAAGAATAGAAAACTGCTACATGGATGAAATGCGTTGACTAGTCAGCCTATCAACAATAACCCATACTGTATCGAACTTCCTCTGAGTCCGTGGGAGTCTAACAACAAAGTCCGTGGTGATATGCTTCCACTTCCTCTCAGGGATCTCAATATTCTGCAACAAACCACCAGATGTCTAATGCTCGTACTTTACCTGCTGACAATTCAAACACCGAGCTACATACACAACAATGTCCTTATTCATCCCCCTCCACCAATAATGATACCGCAAATCCTGATACATCTTAGTGACGACCAAATGAATAGAATACCAGGAACTATATGCCTCATCTAGAATCACTCACGAAACCTATCCATACTAGGCACACAAACTCGACCCTGCATCCTTAAAAATCCACCATCTCTAATTTAAGTTGTTTGGAACCACCGTGTAGCACTATGTCCCTAAGGACTATCAAATGAGAATTATCATACTATCAATCCGTGATACGCTCAAATAATGAAGACCACGTGACTGTAAAACTAGAACATGATTGAGCTCAGAAACATTCAACCTCACGAACTGATTGGCTAACGCCTGAACATCCAAAGCAAGCGGCCTCTCAACGACCAGAATATGTGCAAGTCTGCCCATACTGCCTGACTTCCTACTCAAAGCATCAACCACCATATTGGCCTTCCCGGATGATACAAGATGGTGATATCATAGTCTTTTAGTAGCTCCAACTACATTCTCCGCCTCAAATTGAGCTCTTTTTGCTTGAACAAATACTGCAAACTCTTATGATCTGTGAACACCTCACATGCCATTCCATATAAATAATGCCTCCAGATCTTCAGTGCGATAATGGCTGCTAGCTCCAAATCACGAACTGGATAATTCTTCTCGTGAATTCAACTGCCGCGAAGCATATGCAATAACCTTGACATTCTGCATCAACACCGCACCAAGTCCAATACAAGATACATCACAAAATACTATAAATGGCCCTAAACTTGTGGGCTACACCAACATCAGCGTCGTGGTCAAAGCCATCTTGAGATTCTGAAAGCTCGCCTCACACTCGTCCGACCACCTGAACTTAGCACTCTTTCGGGTCAAACTAGTCATCAGGGCTGCTATAGATGAAAACCCCTTCATGAACCGCCGGTAATAACCCGCCAAACCCAAGAACTCCGGATCTCTCTAGCTGATGTGGGTCTAGGACAGTCCTTGACTTCCGCTATCTTTGGATCCACCTGAATACCCTCTACTGATACAGCATGGCCCAAAAATGCAACTGAACTCAAAGTAAAAACGTCTTAATTTATGAAAAAAATCAAACGCATTTACTTAAAAAAGCAAATTAAAAGAATAAATTCGAATCTTGACCACTTTACGAGTAACTTGAGATAACAATTAATACTAGTATTAATCGCCTTCTAAGAATACCACAAAAGAATCAAAGATATCACAAAAGAGAAGTAATCTTACTACCTTGAACTATGAACTAGTAAAGGTTGAAAGATAAATCTCAAAGCGCAAGTAACAAAGGTTCAAAAGAACTCTCAAAGTATGATATACTCAATCAATAATAATCTGTCTTATGAATGAGAAGAACATCCTATTTATAGGAGTACAAAGGCATAAAAATAACATTAAAAACTATGTGGGGTGGTTGTAATGGAAAACATAATTATTACAAGAAGGTAGGTGGTTGCTAAAGACTAAGAAAAGTCATAAATTAGGTGAGGGGCGGCCAAGACCCTTTGGGGCAAATTTGGGCCTTAAATCAACTAGTTTGGGTTATTGGTTTGGATTCTAATTAGGCTCCTCTTGTAACACCTCTTTCTGGAACACTTTTAAGCTCATTTTGAGCCCATTTGGTGACTCCAAGGGCTGATTTGGGTGACCAAATCTTCCTCCTCTTGGACATCAATTTGAGCAACCAAATAGTTATAAAACTTCGACAACTCTTCTCCTTTGGGCATGAGCTCTTCCTCCATAGTTAGAAGCTTCTTTATTTGACATTAAAGTCCAGCAACCTTAGTTTGCAATTCCTTAGCTTGAGATCTTGTAAATGGACTTCTTGGAGCTTCCAAAACTCTATCTTTATCAGTTATGCTATCATTCCCCTTTTCTTGAAAAGAATTCGTCCCCGAATGTGATCCTACGTTAAACAAAGATAAGTCAACAACATTGAATGTAGCACTTACTTGAAACTCACCAGGAAGATCCAACTTGTAAGCATTGTCTCCAATCCTTTCAAGGACTTGAAAGGGGCCATCTGCTCTAGGATGCAACTTTAACTTCCTTTTGGAAGGAAATCTCTCTTTTCTAAAGTGAACCCAAACTAAATCTCCAGGTTTAAAAATAACTTGTTTTCGACCCTTATTCTTTCTCAAGGCGCTTTGCTCATTTTTCTTCTCAATTGCAAGCCTTGTTTGCTCATGAATTTTTTCATCATCTCAACCTTTGTCCTACCATCAAGACTAGCAATATCGTTAGTAGGTAATGGTAATAAATCAAGTAGAGTAAAGGGATTAAAGCCATAAACAACTTCAAAAGGAGACACACCTGTAGAAGAATGGGTTGTTCTATTGTAAGCAAATTCAATCATAGGCAAGTGATCTTCCCATAAAGTTAATTTACCTTTCAAAACAGCCCTCATCATGTTTTCTAAGGTTCTACTAACTACTTCAGTTTGTCCATCAGTTTGTGGGTGACAAGAAGTGGAAAAAAACAATTTAGTGCCTAAATTCCCCCAAAATACACGCCAGATGTGACTCAAAAACTTAGCATCCCTATCACTAACAATAGTTATAGGTATACCATGCAATTTCACAATCTCTTTTACAAAAAGATTAGCAACATGTGAGGCATCATTAGTCTTTAAACAAGAAATAAAACGAGCCATCTTGGAGAACCTATCTACCACAACAAATATACTATCCTTACCATAATTTGTTCTAGGCAAACCTAACACAAAATCCATAGATATATCAATCCAATGTGAAGTAGGAACAGGAAATGGCGTGTAAAGACCATGGGGTAACACTTTAGATTTAGCTTGTTTACATTCCAAACACTGTGTGCACATTCTTTCAACATCTTTTCTCATTCCAGGCCAAAAGAAATTTTTATCAAGTATGTCTAATGTCTTTGGGACCCCAAAGTGTCCCATAAGCCCTCCACAATGTGCTCCCCTTACAAATACTTCACGTAAAGAGAAATTAGGGATACACAACTTATTTTCCTTAAAGAGAAACGCATCTTGTAGGTTAAACCTATTAAGAGGACCCAACTTACAATCTGCAAAAGTTTTGCCAAAGTCAACATCATTAGCATAAAGTTCCTTGATTTGATCAAAACCCATCAATTTAGAAGTGAGGGTAGAAACTAAGACATTCCTTCTTGAAAGTGCATCAGCAACAACATTCTCTTTCCCTTGTTTGTAAGAAATTACATAAGGAAAAGTTTCAATAAATTCAACCCACTTAGCATGCCTTCTACTAAGCTTACCTTGACTTTTCAAGTATTTCAAGGATTCATGGTCAGTTTTAATGACAAACTCCCTTGGCCACAAGTAATGTTGCCATGTGGCTAAAGCCCTTACCAAAGGATAAAGCTCTTTGTCATAAGTGGAATTGTTCAATGTGGCTCCACTCAACTTCTCACTAAAGTAGGCAATAGGTTTAGAATCTATCATCAAAACAACACATATTCCCATGCCAGAAGCTCACATTCAATTTCAAAAAATTTAGAAAAATTAGGCAATTGTAATAATAGAGCAGAACATAGCTTTTCTTTCAACAAGTTAAAAGCACCATCTTCTTCTTTTCCCCATTTAAAAATCCTATCCTTTTTGATAACTTCAGTTAGAGGAGAAGCAATGGTGCTAAAGTCTCTCACAAACCTCCTATAAATACTAACAAGTCCATGAAAACACCTAACTTCAGTTACACTCTTAGGTTTAGGTCATTCTTTAATTGCTTTGATTTTCTCTTCATCAACCCCAACTCCTTTAGAACTAACTACAAAACCCAAGAAAATCACACGATCCACATAAAAAGTACACTTTTTAAGATTAGCAAATAATAATTTCTTTCTAAGAACTTCAAAAACTTGTTTTAGGTGATCTACATGCTCTTCTAAAGTATTAGAAAATACCAAGATATCATCGAAGTACACCACAACAAATTTTCCATGAAAATCCTTAAACACATGATTCATTAATCTCATGAAAGTGCTATGTGCATTAGTCAAGCTGAAAGGCATAACTAACTACTCATAAAGCCCATATTTGGTCTTAAAAGCAGTTTTCCATTCATCTCCAGGATTCATTCGAATCTGATGGTAACCACTTTATAGATCAATTTTAGAAAAGATTTTGGATCCATGTAATTGATCCAGCATGTCATCAAGACGAGGAATAGAGTGGCGATACTTTACCGTAATCTTGTTGATTGCTCTACAATCCACGCACATCCTCCAAGTTCCATCCTTTTTGGTTACCAATAGGACCGGAACAGAGCAAGGACTCATGCTCTCTATCACAAAGCCTTTCTCAAGCAACTCCTTAACTTGCCTTTGAAGTTCTTTTGTCTCTTCTGGATTACTCCTATAGGCTGGCCTATTTGGGATTTGTGATCCAGGTACAAAATCAATTTGATGCTCAATGCCACGTAAAGGTGGCAATCCACTAGTAATATCTTCTGGAAAGGCATCTACAAAATCCTGCAAAAGAGAAGAAATACTACTTGGCAAAAAAGAAGTTAGCGACTCAGTATTAATCAAAGCCTCTTTGTAAGTAAGTAGTATTATGGGCAGCCCCTCTTTTCTTGCATTTAAATACTCTTTGGATTTTATATAGAATTTTTTTTTCTTTCCTTAGCCTCTTTCCTCTCACCAAGACTGGCCATCTCTTTTTTTTTTCTAATTCTTAGCCTCCTTTCTTTTCTTTTTCCTCAAGTTCACTTTTTATCCCTCCCCTTGGCTTTCCCATTGTTTCCTTTAATCTCTTCTGATCTTCAAACACTTGAGAAGGAGATACAGGTACAAGAGTAAATTTCCTGCCATTTAGTTCAAGCGAATATCTATTCTTTCTCCCATCATGAAAAACATTCCTGTCATACTGCCAAGGACGACCCAGTAATATATGACAAGTTTGCATAGGCACTATGTCACAAAGAACATCATCCTCATATCTACCAACGTTAAATGAAATCATACACTGTTTATTTACCTTTAGTTCACCACTATCATTTAACCATTGGAGTCTATAGGGAGTAGGGTGTTTCATGCATGCAAGTCCCAGTTTTTCCACAAAGTATGAACTAACCACATTAGCACAACTACCACTATCAATGATCATAGAGCAAGTTTTTCCTTTTATCCCACACCTAGTATGGAATATATTCTCTCTTTGTGCTTCACTATTGCTTCCTAAGTTGATAGTAATAATCCTCCTAACTACCCCAACCATTCCATCATTAGGTAGTTCTAAATCACATTCATCACTTATATCTCCCTCTTCTTCTCACTCTCATATCCTCCATCTTCTTTTAGAATGATATTTCTTCTACTTAGACATTCATGCATCATATGTCCTCTTCCTTTACATTTATGACACTCAATAGAACTAGAATGTGTAAAAGGTTTAGGGTTAAAGGTTTTACCTCCCTCTTTGTTCTCCAATTTACCTTTTCCCTTGTCTTCTTGAGGTCGAGAAGAACTCTTCATCTCATGATTTGGCCATGGCTTCTTAGGCATGGTGCTTGTTCGACCTCTCCACGAGCTAGTTTGCTTTTTTTTTTTTGATTTTCTACCTTTATACACAAATCAACTAACTCATCTATTGTTACATATTGTTGTAATTCAACTACATCAGCTAGTTCCTTAATTAAACCATTTAAAAATCTAGCCATTGTAGCATCTTCTTCTTCCATACAATTAGCTTGGATCATAGCTATATCCATAGCCTTAAAGTACTTATCTACTGACATAGACCCTTGCTTCAATGTTTGAAGACGTAGTTGTAGCTCTCTTCGAAAGTGTGATGGTACGAATATCTTCCTTATCACCCTTTTAGCCGCAACCCAAGTAGAAATTGGTGCTTGTCCTTCTTGCAATCTATCCCTATTAAGCCTTTTCCACCAAATAGAAGCATAGTCAGAAAACTCAACAACAACAAGTTTAACCTTCTTACCTTCAAAGTAGTTGTGACAGTCAAAGATGGCTTCAACCTTTCTCTCCCAATCAAGATACAAGTCTGGATCCCTTATTCCCTTGAAAGATTACATCTGCATCTTTATACTACTTATGTTATCATCCTCTATTCTACCTCTTTGTCACCTCATGTCTTCTCTCACCCTATCAAAATCAATATCATTAAAATCATCAATAAAGTTTGCTTGATTTACAATAGGAGCATGGGGTACATTTCTTCTAGCAGGTGGCCTAACATTATTTTCCCTTCTAAGTTCAGCTATTGTATCATTTTGATCTGCAATGGTATCCCTCATTTCTTGGAGTTGCAGATTTAGCTTTTCAAACCGTTGATGCATGGCTTGCAAGGTAAAATCATTCCTTGCTTTGATTTCAGCTTCTTGGAGAATCATTCTTTCATTATCACTACCTGTATGTGGCATCTTTAAAAAAATGTATCTTACAAATTAGCTTTTTTTTTTCTCTCGGAATAACCTTTGAACAAAGTACTTTATAGATTTATAGTTAAACCCAACTTGTATGTAGTTCTTAGTAGTAAAACTCAGATTTTTTTCTTTTGTTTTTGGGAACAAATAAAAGAAGAAAGAACCAAATCCTAGAAATTTTAAGCTCGGTTGAAACATGACACGAACAAAAAGGAAAGAATATAAATATGCAGAATACAAAGAGTAAGAAAATCAAGGATCCCCTCTTCTTATTTTCTTTGTTAATTTTTAGAAACAACTTAGATACAAAAGATATATCATGGAGAGCAAGCAATTGTATTTCTTTTTGTTTTAAAATTGGTTGTCGTTTTTTTTCAAGATATCACAAGAATTATCAAGAATGAAATCTTGATAGAACCGCTCTGATACCACTTGATAACAACTAGGTCGGGAATCCAAACATAGAGTAAGAATTTGAGAAGTAAATGCGGAGGCAATAACAACATGAATTAAACAACTAGAATTAAAGAGGCGAAAATAAAGGATATGAGAAAGATTCAAGGAAATAATTCCGAGAACTTTCAAGAACGCAAGTTCTATAGCCTTGACAAGATCAAAGTAACAACGTCTTGATTTATGAAAGAAATCAAACTCCTTTACTTAAAAAAGCAAATCAAAATAATAGATTCGGATCATGACCACTTTACGAGTAACTTGAGACAACAATTAATACTAGTATTAATCGCCTTCTAAGAATACCACAAAGGAATCAAAGATATCACAAAAGAGAAGTAATCTTACTACCTTGAACTATGAACTAGTAAAGTTTGAAAGATAAATCTCAAAGCACAAGTAACAAAGGTTCAAAAGAACTCTAAAAGTATGATATACTCAATCAATAATAATCCTGTCTTATGAATGAGAAGAACATTCTATTTATAGGAGTACAAAGGCATAAAAATAACATTAAAAACTAGGTGGGTGGTTGTAATGGAAAACATAATTATTACAAGAAGGTAGGTGGTTGCTAAAGACTAAGAAAAGTCATAATTAGGTGAGGGGCGACCAAGACCCTTTGGGGCAAATTTGGGCCTTAAATCAACTAGTTTGGGTTATTGGTTTGGATTCCAATTGGGCTCCTTTTGTAACACCTCTTTCTGGACCTCTTTTAAGCTCATTTTGAGCCCATTTGGTGACTCCAAAGGCTGATTTAGGTGAACAAATCTTCCTCCTCTTGGACTTCAATTTGAGCAACCAAATAGTTGTAAAACTTCGACAACTCTTCTCCTTTGGGCATGAGCTCTTCTTCCATAGTTAGAAGCTTCTTTATTTGCCATTGAAGTCCAGCAACCTTAGTTTGCAATTCCTTAGCTTGATATCTTGTAAATGACCTTCTTGGAGCTTCTAAAACTCTATCCTTTATCATTGATGCTATCACCTAGTGTACCCGTTCATCAACCTCAACATCATCATTTCTGCTACTCTCATCTTCTGAGTATATGAATTCTTAACTGATCAATAGTCAGCCCGATACAACATGAGCGACTTAACCACTACTCTATAATAGTAAGAAAAAAAAATCTATAAATCAATTGAAAGTTGCAATTCAAGATCAAAAAAAAGAAAGTTGCAATGACCTAACCCTTGTTAAACCAATATCATCAAAAGTGACCAAAGACGAAAAAGACAAAGGGTTAAGTTAACCCATAGTCCCACGCGACTCGAAAGCCGCATTGCTGACTTGAGAGCATAGCAAATACACACACCCACACACACCAGTGTGGACTGTACAGCCTACCAAGAGCCAAAAATAGAAACAGAATTTTCTGGTGAGTAACCCGTTCGATTACAGTTTACTTTTTTTTTTTTTTTTGTTATTGTATTTCAAGAATACCCCCAAAGTGTTACTTTTGGTGTTAATTCCTGACCAAAAATGGTGACCCTTTTTGATTATTGATTGAATTTTTGCTATATTTAGTTTTATTCTTACATGGGTTTATGAGAAAATGTGTTCTTTTCTATATTATTGGGTTCTGAGCAAGAGTTTGAGCTGAGGGTTTCTAGGATTTTATGTTTGATTTGCTTGTTGGGTGAAAACTGATAAATTATTGCTTTATTTGCAAATTTTGAGTTATGGGTTGTTTCCCTTTTGATATTTTTGAGTGTTTTTGGCAGAAAAATTGATTCTTTTGCTGCTTCACCTATAGTGTGTCGCAGAGGTCTGCTTGTTTTCATTTATTTTTGTTTTTTTCCCTTCTTGTTATTTTTTTTCCTTTTCAGATAATATTGTGAGAACCTCTGAAATAGATAACCCTTAATTTGTGTTAAAAGACTGAATATTGAGTATTGAAATGAGAAGAATGGGTATAAAAGATTCGTATACGTCTATACGATCCCGACTAGTTTTAGAAGGATGTGTAGTTGTATTTAGATAATCTAGTAGTTCTATAAATATAGTAGTCAAAAGCAAAACGCGCAAAAAACGTGCCAAAGTTTTTCAGAGCTTTAAGCGCAGCATTCAATTATTGCCTGCTTTAACGAAGAAAACAACAACTACCCCAATTGGGGGAGTAATATGTTCCCGGACCTTACTCCTACCTTGAACTAACGAAGAAAAAAATAGAGATATAACGCAAAAAAATATGTAACTATAAATACAAACAATAATTATGTGGGTAAAAGTGGAATACTATAATTAAGCTATATACATATGTTGTTGTGCTCCTAAAGACAGAACCCATCAGCGATGATGCACACTCCTTAGCACGTTCACGCACTAAAGCACCTATTAAGCAAAGGCAAGATGGACAACTTGGGCTGCAGTGAGCTTGAAGGCTTGAGCGCGCTTTAACAGCCTTTAACAATGGTTCTATTTGTTCCGTCAATGAGAAATCGATCAGTTGCTTTTTCTCCTTTTGTCAGTATTTGATAATCATTTAGTCTTTTGCTGCTATGTTCTCCTTTTATTTTTTATTTCTGCTACCTAGCACATTATTACTAAATGGCCTTCCGCTGCAACAGTTGGAACTGCTGATAAAGATTTGAGTAATAGGATTACAACAGAACGTCTAATGATCATTGAAAAGAAAATGAACATGGTGAATCATAACAGTGGTGAATTTGCTGATGAGAAGTCATTGGTAATATCAGCGCAGGAAAAAGGAAGTAGGAACAAGAGGAAATTCTTATCTGAGTCTCCTCTAGATATTCCTGTTGATGCACCTGCTCTGTCCCTTACTGAATTTCCAAGATATGAATTATTAGAAGAAAAACTTCAAAGCACACCTAACGGGGTCGGGTCACTCGAGGGCAGGTGTCATCAGTCCAATGAGAAACAAGGAGTGGAAACCTTACAACACGCCGACTGGGACGATACAATAGCATGTCAGCTAATGGAACTTTTATTTCATAACTTGTCTGCAACTTTCCAAAGCGCAATCAAGAGGATTGTTGAATGCGGATATAGTGAAGAAATAGCTGAATGGGTCATTTTAAGGAGTGGCCTTTATCACGGTAGCAAGGATGCTGTCTCAACTATTGTTGATGGTGCCTTGGCTTTACTAAGTAGGGAAAAAGAATTAGATTCCTCTACACCTCTCATATTTGAGGATTTAAATAGCCTGGTTGAGTACACAATGTTGGAGATGATATGCGTGCTGAGGGAGGTTAAGCCAGCTTTTACCGTCGCTGAAGCAATGTGGTGCCTTTTAATATGTGATCTGAACCTGTTACATGCATGCGCCATAGAAGGAGATCTTCTTGGCGAGCTATGCAGTTTAGAAAGTCCACGAGAAAGCTCATCTGGTTCAAAACTTGCTCAAGCAAAGGAGGCTTCTGAAGTGATTCAATCGAACATGGATAAACTACAATCGTCAAAACCTTCAATGCCGATTGCTCAAAGTTTACATTCTGAAGTTCCTTGTGCCGATGTGATCGCTCAATTGCAGGAGTCCATATACTCACATCTTCATGAAGTGGGAATTACAGGGAACGAGAGTTCCCCGGGGCTTATCAGGGAGAATATATTGTCTTTGTCGAAAGCAGCAATTTTAGAAGACAAATCTGGAGCTGCGAAACGGGGTTCGTCTAAGAAGGATATTCTTAGGCAAAAGTCATTTCATTATGAGAAAAGCTACAAAGGTCGTATGGGTAAGGGTTCCTTTAAAGCGAAACTCACCACATGGGGCAGTATGGTTTTGGACAAGACGCTCAACTCTGAATCTGGTTCTTCTGGTTTTGTAATGAAGAGTACTTACTCTAAGGTAACAACTTCACTTAAAACCAATGGTCCTTTAGCTGAAGGAAGCTCTCATAGTTCAAGCACCTCCCCGTCCATCGCACCTTCAAGTGAAACTTCTAGTGTGCAGCCGACTCAAGATACTGTTTGTGCATTGCCTGCTGTTAACGCAAATACCCCTGCTGTTGTAGACTATTACGCTGGTATTCCTTACGATGAGTCTTTGGGTAAACATGTCCCACAAAATGAGAAAGATGAAACTATATTATTGCTAATTTCCCGTATGAAGACACTGCAGAAAGAGCTCCAAGGGTGGATGGATTGGGCCAATGAGAAGGTTATGCAGGCGGCTCGGAGGCTTGGAAAGGACAAGGAGGAGCTTAAAAAGCTGAGGCAAGAGAAAGAAGAGGCTGAGAAGTCTCAGAAGGAGCAGCAAATGGCGGAGGAAAACACCATGAAGAGGCTTTCTGAAATGGAGTATGCATTGTCAAATGCCAGTGGCCAAATTGAGATGGCTAATTCTTCTCTTCGCAGACTTGAGGTGGAGAATTATGTGCTAAAGCAGGAGATGGAGGCTGCGAAGCTGGCTGCCGTGGAGTCTGCTACAAACTTCCACCAAGCTGTTGCAAGGGAGCAGGAGATACTGAAGAAGTGTCATGCATGGAAGATAGAGAAGGGCTCACTGCAGGACGACTTGTCTACCCTAAAGCAAAAAGCAGCTCATTTGGAGCAGGAACTTGAGAGAGCCAAAAAGCGCCAGAACCAGTTTAAGGTATGCTTTTGTAGGAATAAAATTTCTACAAAAATTTCTTCATTCTAAAATTTCTTTGCCTTCTTGATTGAGTTCTTAACTGTTTACCAGTATTGTTAGTCTATATGGCATACATAAGCTAGTAGGGTTTTTAGGCCTTGAAGTTGATACACTGTTGATTAGAATGTCTTCTGATTTACTTCTAACTTCCAGTAATAGTGGGCTCCCTATGTTACTTGGGCTCTCCGAAAATGTCGTCGGGTGCATGTCGGATCCTTAAAAAAAAGTAGTGCTTTTTTGAAGAATCCAACATGGGTGCGGCAGCATTTTGGAGAGCTCATGCAACATAGGTGGCTCCAACACATATTCAATAAGTCTTGCTTTTGATAATTTAGTTGCAGTTTGATGGTTTTTCTACTATAAGCTTAGTATATTAGAAGAGCCTGGTACAATTTTATTTGAAATGATTTAAATTGAGTTCAGGCTATTTACCTTTGTTTGTTGCACACTTTTAACTTGCACGCGAAAAACACCAAGTGCTGTATATTTTCTAGTTTCATGCTAAGATACCAAGGAATTGCAGGCTCTGTCGGAGCAGGAGGAGAGGGAGAAACAAAGGGTTCTTCAGCAGGCTGATTCCGTTAAGGCTGAAAGGGAGCAACGGGGAGTTGAGAATCAAATGGTGGAGGATAATATGAGAGAAATGGCAGAGAGAAACATGCAAAAGTGTAAAGAAGATATCCGAAAGCTTGAGAGTGAAATTGCTCGATTGAGATTGCAGTCTGAAGGTTCAAAAATAGAGGCACTTAGAAGAGGCATCGACACGAGGCTGCAGTCTCCTAAAATCACAAAGAATTCTGCACTCTTTGATGACACTTTTGGCTCTAGAAGTGCGGAAATGGAGAGGGAATGTGTTATGTGTTTGACCGAGGAAATGTCGGTGGTTTTCCTCCCGTGTGCACATCAGGTTCTTTGTGGACAATGCAACATCCTTCACGAAAAGCAAGGAATGAACGACTGTCCTTCTTGTAGGACGCCAATTAAGAAGCGGATTAATGTTCGATTTGCTCATTCTTTTAGCAGTTAGCACATTCAAGATGGTGGCAGAATCATCTTAAGAATGATGCCCTGATCCATTGTCAAAGGACAAGGCAAGCATTTTATCATGTCTCTTTCTTTGGCTTTACTGTCATACATTAGCTAAATTAGTTGATACAAAACTGCAAAAAAGGTACAGATAGGTAGAAACTAATGTTAAATTGCCTAATGAGCCTTGTAAATTTTTAGTGAAGGTTTCATATTTAAGTGTTAGATCGTTTTGTTTATTTCTCATCATTAAGTACTATAGTACTTGACAGGAGAACTTGGTTCTTTTATATTGCTGAGTTAATCCTGATCATCTTTTGTGTAGTGGTTTCTTTCTGCTTTGTTGTTTCCAGCTTCACATTGATAAATATCTTGATTGTAATCTTGATAAAGTTGTTTTCTGCAAAACATGCCATAGCTAGAAGTGTTCATGGATCTGTTTGGATCTATTTTTCCATGAAAAAACTAAACCAAGTAAGTTGGTTTTTCAAATATTGGATCCAAACTAAACCAATTAAGTCGGTTTTTATCGATCTGATTTTTGGTGATTTTTTGGTTATTTATCGGGTTTTTTCTTAAATATGAGAGTATATTACCAAAGATATATTCCAGCTGTTATATTTTTAAGGTAATATTATCAAATCAATTGCTATTTGAGAAATCCATTATTTATCAGAATATATTGATGATAATTGAATTAAATAATGATGAATAATTTAAGTACTCAATTAAAAATTGATTATTTTTAACATAAAATAATTTTTTTACCAATCAAACTAGAATGTAAAAGCAAAGAATTAGATTATTATAATAGCAAAGAACTAGACTACAAATACAAATGACTAATATGTACCATATAATTTTAGAAACTTTACACACATATAATATGTGTGTGTAATAATAAATTTAAATAGCTACTTCTATAGTTACTTATATGCGTGTGTGTGTAATAATAAATTTAAATAGCTACTTCTATAGTCGGGTTTTGTCGGTTACTTTTTGAATAAAATCAAAACAAACCAAATTCGATCGATTTTTTAAAATTCAAAATCCAACCAAACCTAAAAGGTGTCGTTTTTTTTGGTTGGTTTGGTTTATTTGTTGATTTTTTATGAACACTCCTAGCCATAACAACTACGATTGCTGGGTTTCAGTCCCAAATAAGTTAGGGTACATTCCAGGTCCATATAAGCTGGGGTTGACTATATGAATCGAACTTCTTTAACAATTTTTTCCGTAGAAAAATGGAAAAATATTGTTATTAAATTAATCAAAAGGTATATATTACATTTAGAAAAGGGTGACAGAGACTAGGATTTTCATGAAAATCAATTTTTCTAGTAAATCCGATCTTCTACGAGAATTAGACCTCTAGTCATGTTTATTGAGGTTATTCTAATTAAAATATTATTTTCAAGGGAAAAAAAAAGAACAGAAATCCTCTTCAGCTTCCTTTACCAAAGAAACCACCCTTCTCTAGTCCCTAACCCTTATCACTCAATGCCTGCGTTGAACCACCAAAGGACTAGTGGTGCAGCGGATGACACTGTTCTTTCTTAATCAGAGGTTTCGGGTTCAATCTCTGTCTATGGAAAAATCCATAGTAGGAATCGCTTTCCTTCAAATGAGACCCTACGCGACGAGAATTCGAATATAATCGGGCTCCAATATGGATACTGGACACTGGGTGAAAAACCCCTAGGTTGATGTTTTCTAGAGAAAAATTTATTAGCACTCGATTTTTGTACAAAATTACATGTGTTTAAGGTTAAATTTGCACCGTGTACTAATAAATAGTCTTTTTTGGCAGATGGATGGAGATCTAAAATTTGAATTTTATAATAATTTATTTGATTTACTGAGTCTAAACTCTATCATTTTTTAACATATGTATGCCAAAACTACTAAATTCGGATGAATTCGTAAGTCGTTAACTATATGTTTTATGACACACTTGGAGATTTGGAAATAACTATAGGATCTGTTATATGTACATTCACTAATTATGACTTATGAGGGAAGCAACAATAACAAATTTATTTCTAATATATATTTGGCTAAGTACTTGAAATCTGTCGACGTTTTTATTTATTGATAAATCTGCAATTTAAAACCAAAAAAGGAAGTACAGTTTAAAATTTTCTGCATTAAAAAAAAGGGAGAAAATGTGAAATTAACAATTTATTGGTAAACGCTTTAATAGCTACTCCCTTCGTTTGTTCACTATACTAAAAATAAAAGATAATCTTTTTTTTTCTTCATGTTTTATCCTTATCATTAACTACTCAATACCAAAATTATTTTTCATGATTTTTAAAAATACTATTATTATTGTAGGTAAAATTATAAAATATGCACTTCATTTATTTTCATGAAAGGAATACATAATAAAAAACGGACAAAGATAGTGAGAGATAAAATGATTGTCTCCGAGGAGACAACTCAGTGGCCTAATTTCTTTTTATAAAATCCACATTGTAATATCACAATTTTTATAACAAAGATAGTGAGAATTCTTTGATCATTAAATATAAAAAAAGCATTAGAAAGAGTAGGCCCGAATTTAAAAATTACTTAAATAAAGGGTTGAAAAATTACATATATAACTTTTGGCAAGCACAACTATTCTGTTATCCATTTAAAATTAAAGTGATGGACCCTATGCTGGATCAAGTTCTAGATCGTGTAATGCAATGTTGTTAGTAGTGGTTGATGTTAATGAAACACTCAAGGATTGAGTGACCAGCTTCATAGCAAGATCTTTCTGTTGAGTATGTTATATAAAGAATGACACTTTCCTATATTTTGGAGGTATTTAATTTAAATTTTTGATTTTATCCTTAATAATATATTTTTATTGTCATGAAAATTTTTCTAGCTATTTCAAACCATAAATTTCTAAAGATTTTCTTTCTTAAATTTCGTGTCGAATGAAATACTACCACATATAATAAAACTAGACAGAATAATAAATAACAGTGAATAGTGTAAATTATATTGTACTTCAGACATCACAACCCAGGAAATTGCTCCCATTCCTATTTAAAAGGAACCGATATAAACTTCCAAACGAGATACAAGTATAAGACTGAGTAAAAACAAAGAAACTCCTATTTACTCTTCTTTTTTCAACTTGGTTGCGAGGGGTATGTTGAACTATGTGATCTTCTCATCTAAAAGCTTAGATTATTACAGATGACACACTTTTATTTATTTAATTATATCTTCAATAATAATAATTATATAATTTAATAATTGGGATATAAGAAAAGAATTGGTTATAGGAAACATTCTTTTACATTGAACGTTTCGGAAGGTGGTCCATTTAATTTGGACTAGTTAAAACTCCCTTCTTCAATTCCTTTCTTTAATTTATGCAACTATCCGAGTTGTAAAGAAACTTCTGCTCATTTATTTGACTATTTCAAAATTATTTTTGATGGAAGAATAATATATATATGACATATCTGGTTGGGTCCCTAAGCATAAATTTTCTTCTCCATTAACTATACCTTTATAATGATGATTTTTGAGTGCTTAGAAGATTCACCGGAGTAGAAAACAGACATCATCGGTAAAACCGCAACAATGGTCGGAGGTATGTGCGGTTGATTTTTATTTTTGCTGCGTTCTGCTCTTAAATTTGGTATCAGAGCTAGTAGAATGCCTCTATCTTGTTGTTTCGAATTTTAAAAATTGTTCAAAAACGATATTGGAATTTTTGATCTGTATTTTTGGAATCTTTGGATATGAACTAATGCTAGAAACTAATTGGAAAATATTTTTCTAGCATTCTGAAATTTGAAACGTTATTTTTGGAGTTTGGAATCATGAGAGTGAGTTGCGTCTGAAAACGAGTTAAACCGAATCGAAACGACCCGATTGAAGGTAGAATATGACATTGTTATTATCGTCATGTGAAATATTATAAGAAGGGACTAGTCTTCTGATTCTCTAAGGGTTGAAAACGACATGAGTCCATGTGGGCTACACTTTATTTAATAATTTAATTTTTTAAATAATATATTTTTGTCTATAGTTGCAACATTTGATGTCGTCACTTTATGTGCTATTAGAGAAGTTTAAGAAAACTACTTAGGAAGTTTTATTTATATTATCTAATTTTAAAGTGCTTAACTTGTTAGTTGTATGTATATCCCTTGTTGCTTTTTTACATACAAACACAAGAAAGTAATTTAGCATATGGAACTTAATTATTGCGTATGAATTCTGCAATAAATTTTGAATAAAATTTAGATTTAATTATCACGACCCGAATTTCCCACAATCGGGAGTCGTGATGGCGCCTACTGTTGGAGCTAGGCAAGCCAAGCATTTAAATATTTTTGAATAACAACACAACAATAAATTAACGAGTCTTTAAATAAGAGCGGAAGTCTTTTATAACATAAATAATTGAAAATTCAAAAATACGGAAGTTTAATATTTCTCTACCCAAGACTGGAGTCGCTACCTCACAAACCACTAAAGAGTGCTACAAACAAGTCTGAATAGAAAATACATAATGTCTGTCTCGGTACAATGAAAAAAAACTAAAAATATGGAAAGGGACTTCGGCCTGCGAACGCCAGCTAGGCTACCTCGTAAATCGCCGGACTGAAGTCAGCTCCCGATCAATATACTACTAGTGTGGTCCAAAAGCTGCTCCGATACCGTGATCTGGGCAAAAAGCACAGAAGTGTAGCATCAGTACAACCGACCTTATGTACTGGTAAGTGCCTGGCCTAATCCCGACGAACTAGTGACGAGGCTAGAAAGGACTATTAAATCAACTTGTGCAGTTCAATATATATATATATATATATATATATATATATATATATATATATATATATATATATATATATATATATATATATATATATATATATACAATAAAAGGAAAGAATACATAAATTAAACCAGTTAAAACGGAGGGAAACATGCTATGGAGAAGTACAATCTGGATATAAAGTCAACAACTGAAGTAAGAAACAGGGCAATAACAATAATTAACAAAATCAGGAAAATCAACAGTCGCACGACATCAAATCTAGAGCTTATGGTCTTAAGTTCCAACCTAGTTCCAACAATGCACTTCTCGGCACATTGAAAGAAAAAGTTAATTAAGAGAAATTCATAGCTATCTCCCGCAGGCTATTCTTTAGATCGTTCCACTCGTTTAAGAATACTCATACAGTCTAATAAAATAATAAAAAAACTCAAAGAAAAGAAGCGAGGCTCGCAAATTGACTTGGAGCAATAATCAAACCGATCAACATTGTATCTGGCCAGACTAGATAGAATCCTTTTGAATGAGGACTGTCCGCTTATTGGGCCGACTCCTTTTTTTAGGCAAGAGGACCCCTACTGATGACCGGCTATAAGTAGGCCGTTTTCATTCACGCCTTTTGGAAAGACCGCCCTTGCCGCATATCAGCTACGCTCAATGCGGGATTTTACTCTCATTCTCACTAAAAGCAATCAAATAAAATGCACGGCATCACCCTTCGTATTTTCCCTCACATATCTCTCATTTCATGGCACGGGATGATCCTTTGTGCAATTATAGTCAAATTAGAGCACAGAATGTCCCTTCATGCATAAATAATAAAAATATGGCACGTAATGACCCTTCGTGCAAATATAATCAAAATATGGCACGGAATGACCCTTTGTGTAAATATAATTAAAAAATTGCACAAAATGACCCTTCGTGCAAATATAATCAAATATGTCACGGAATGACCCTTCGTGCATTATCACTCTTCCTCACCCGTTATAAGCAAATAATAAGAAATTTTCCGGCAAGGGAAAACAACAATTAAATAGCTAAATCCCGGCAAGGGAGCAACAACAACAACTTTTACATTCCGGCAAGGGAGATAACCAATATACTCAAACCATCCTGGCAAGGGATTAATCATATCTCCTTCCATTTCTTTCATTTCTTACTCAATAATATTTTTATCGTTCGAGCCAACGCTCCAAAGAATCCACAAATTATAACTAATCCTCATACTCTTCAAATTATCTAGTATTCATCAATTAGCATGGAAGAGTCCCAAAAATATCAAAATAAGTACAAACAAGGACCTACGGTCATGCTAGACATCAATGTATAGATACTCGTCACCATACCTGTGAGCACGTGATTTTTGCTCAAAGCAAATCATTCTAAAATATATGCAAAAATGATTATTTGAATTTGTATGGAAATTTGTTGATAATTCTTTGCTTAATAATAACTCATAAAACAAGTGAAAATACCAGGATTTATTTTTGAAAAATAAAGCAAAATCAAAATATCATACATTTTGTATTAATTAGAAAATACCAAAAAATAGAAATTAATTACTCTTTAATTTTAGAAAAATTAGAAAATTAAAAGAAAATACAAGGAATAATAAATACAAGAGTAAAATACAAAAATATAGAAAAGAAAATAAATACAAAAAATACGAAAATACAAAATACAATGTATAATGTAAGCTACAAATACAATATACAAGAATTGGGCCAATTACAATTCAGTGGCCCAAGTGATATAATACACAGACCAGGCCCAAATGAAATATAACCGGATGGCCTTAATACTAAAACAAACGACACCGTCCAGGTTAATTAAATCTGGATCGTTAAAAATTTAATCAAATAGTCCAAATCAATGATTGTATAATTATAAAACGACGTCGCCTAATGGAATTAATCTGAACCGTTGTCAACCTTAATCTAAGGGTCACAATTAAATGACCAATTAATGAAAAAGGCATCGTAATTGGATCAATTGAATCTGAGCCGTTGGTACATTTAATCCAACGGTCTGAGATCAACCAAGGGTTTTAAATACCTAAATCGTTACATGTTATTTCATTTCACCTCTTCATCTCTTTGCTGAAACCCTAGCCGCCCAAATAACCTCTCCACCATCGCCGAAAATTCACGGGCGGTGGTTCGTCACCTCTTTCACTCAGGCCACTGCTAACACCCCTTCACCTATTTATTCTCCTCTTTTTCTCTATCTTATCAATTTCCCCAGAAAACCCCTGGAAAACCTCAAATAATCCAAAAGGTGTACCCGGAACCCTACTCCGGTGACTACCACTTATGAACCAGAGTCTGCCATTAACACCCTTTGAGCGTCTCCTCATCCTCTTTAACCCCACTTAGGTAGTTTTGCTCGAATAAGCCCCAAACCCTTCAAATATTGAAAAATGTGTCGCCGGAACCCTACTCTGGCGAACACTCCTAGTCCAAAAACCACCCTGTTAAACCCATATCCCTATTTCCCAAGATTCTTTTCACAAAAAAAAGACTCGATGAGTCTGCTTGAGGATAAAAAATCCAAGAAAAAAGACTCATGAACTTCGATGTCCTGAATAATCAAGAAAAATTGAAGAAAAATGAAGGAAAGAAAACAGAAGAAAGAAAGAAAGAAAAGAAGAAGCAAGAATCGAAAAGCTGTGTCCTAATTGTGGTGTTTCTACTTGCATGCTTTCTTGATCTTGTCTATTTTTTCTGTTACATATCTCTTTGCCTTCCTGATTATTATATTTGTTCTATTACATGCCTAGTTGCCTTCTGATCTTGCTTAGTTGTGAAAAGCATGCATGTGACCTCGTAGTTTTCTGATCTTCTACTTTGGAATCACATGGTTATAGTTTTCTTTTCTGATAAAAGTCCTTAGTGAAAAAATCACATGTTTTGTTCTTCATAGCCACACTTAGATTTTCTAGGGTTTTTACTTGATAAGGTCACAATTATGTGATTGAGTATTCTGTTGATTAGATTCTACCTATGATTAATTTGTTCCATTGAATCTCGTTAATTGAGTACTTAGACCTAATTTGACTATATCTGTAAAGTTGTCTATTGTTGGCTATTTTTGCAATTCAATTTTGACTTTGACTTTTAAATTTCTGATTGGTAAGGGGTTAAATGGGTAAATAAAAGGAAAATACAGGGATAAAGGGAAAAGAATAATTGGTATACTGTAAATAAACTAAGGGGTCAAGGGTATAAGTGGTATTGCTGCCTAGTTTGTGGGTAAATAATTGATGAATAAGGGGTATTCTAGATACAATGAAAGGGTAAATAGGTAGAAATTTAAAGCAAGTGAGGGTAATATGGACAATTAAGGGTAATTAGAATAATATAGATGCCACTAGAACCTTCTAGTAGGGGTTCTAGCGCATTTATGATTAAATTAGGTGTATTAATCTCAAAATAATTCACAAGATAAGGGGTGGGAAATCAGAATATTAATTTCAAAATATTCTCCCATTTTGTTCTGTAAATAGGCCTCCTTAGGCCACATTTTGAGATGTTCAGAAGTTTAGCAGTTTGAAAATTGAGAAGTTTTACAACTCTAGGGTTCGAAAAGTTCTGAAAGGGTTAAATAGTTCAAATTTCATAATACTACTACTGTCTATTGGTTTTTATTCAAGTTCGAGTGGAAATCTCTTGAGTTCTGGTGTTCTCATCTATTTTTCTGTGCTGATATTGGTTGCTGAAGTTGTTTGCTCTGTGGTTTTCCTTGAGAAGCTATTTGGTTTAAGTTTTGGTATCCATTCTGTTGTGAATCTGCTGGTTATTGCTTGCCGAAGTCCTGTCATTGCTGATCTTCTTCCTCTATTTGCCTTAGACTCATTGAGTTTATTTCACTTTTGTCCAGGTACACTTCTGAACTTTGAAGATGTAATTAGAATTTTTGAAGTTATAAAACTACACGAAAAGTTTACTAGCTTTCAATCATGTTTACTTCATAGACGTAGAACTATATAGATTGATATGTAATTTGTTAGAAAAATTATATGTATAAATAAGACTATGGACTGTATGGACTATGAACTTGAACTTATATTTCCTTTAAGTAGTTTAGTTTACATGTCACGTAGAAAGTCATATGAAATAAATTAATTGTCACGACCCCAAATCCGGTCGTGATGGCGCCCAGCACATTGCTAGGCGAACCTGACCAATCAATAACAACGACGGAGCTAGAAGCTCGCTTCATCCCATTTAGGCATATCGAAACATGAAGCAACAGTGATACATATATCGAAAACGGGGAACCAAGTCCCAAAATGTACCAACTCCTATAGACCGAAGGGTCAAGAGTCATGAGCCTCTAATGAACATAGTGTAATAATTGTTTACAAGATACCAAGTGCGGAAAGAAATAGCAATACAGAATCAAAAGATAATAAGAAGGAATATCGGGTCCTGCGGACTCTGCAGCTACCTCGAATATCCTACGGATGTCGCCTCGAACAACTACCGGATCACTGCTGAGAGGTACCTGGATCTGCACACAAGGTGCAGGGAGTAAAATGAGTACTGCCAGACTCGGTGGTAATAAACAGGGGTAAGACAGCGCAGATAAGAAATCCGCAATAAAGCACTATGTAAAGCTATAATCAAATACCCTGTCACAAAGTCAAAATCAACTGTACATGTACCAGCAAAAACAGTATAACAACTATCACATGTAGCTAAATGCAATGCAATGCATGATATGACCGCTACGGCGCGTAGCCCGATCCAATTTGGGTACCCGTGCTCACTGTGGGGGTTCAGACTCCAGAGGGGCTCCTACAGCCCAAGCACAATATTACTGCAACGTGCAGTCCGATCCAACATATATACCGCTGCGGCGCGCAGCCCGATCCACTACCAGTCAGCTAATATGCAAATACAGCCTCACAGGCTCAAAAGTAGTTTTGAAAACTCTTTTATCATTTTTCGATTGGAAAACAGTAATATCAAGTTCCAGAGGTTGGAAATAGAATGATAACAGAAATAGCTACGGACTGGTAGTAACTAACATGTCAATATGATAAGACAATGATAACGATCCTCGCGGGATCCAATAACTGGCTCACGGCCCACAAGTATACTCAACCGCCCAAGAAGGGGGTTCAACGGCTCAAGAGTGGCCAATATCACAATATATAGTATGCAACCATCCGAGAAGGAGGTTCAACGGCTCAAGAATAGCCAATTATCATAACACAGTGCCAACAAGTCGGACTAAGCCATAGTCCCCAATCACAATCGACCCCGCACTCACAAGAGAGTATGTGTCTCGCCGCTATACAGCGTCACAAAGTGGTATACCGGGGTTTCGAACCCGTTGGTCATCACCCACATCTATTACTCACCTCAATACAGCGCGACGACTACTCCTCAATGCCCTTGCCACGAAAATCAAGCTTCGCACGCGTAGAATCTGATCAAATACAGTAGAATCACAACAAATTAGGCCAATGAGACCACACCCAATCAATACAACTCGATTTACACCGAAATTCACAAAGTTGCCAAAACCCGACTTTCGGTACGCTTCTTGAAAAATTACAAAAGTCACATATTCGGAATCCTCATCTCGATACGAGTCTAGGCATATAAAATTTACCAAAATCGGACTCCATTTGCCCACTCAAATTAGTGTTTTTCTTCAATTTTAGGCCTAGGGCTCAAAACCACCTTTAATCTTTCATTTACAGGGAATTAACCAAGGATTTCATGTTAAAATGATGTAATTAAGCCACAAAACTTACCTCCGATGAAACCCCGATGATTTCTCAGCAATCTCCCGTCAATACCTTCTCTTGGAACTCAAAATGGAGGTTTTGGGTGTTAAACCCGCGACTGACCAGTTCTGGTTTTTAATTTCACTGCCAGCCATTTTTCTTCATCGCGTTTGCGATGTCTCTCACGCGTCCGCGACGCTCTGACCAAAATACCCTTCACGAACGCGACATGCCATACGCGTTCGCGATGCACATTTTTCTTCAGCCATCCGGAGATCCTTCTACGCAAACGCGAAACCATCCTCGCGAACGCGATGCATACTGAACCTGGCCTACGCGAACGCGGGCCTTGCCCTCGCGAACGCGAAGGATAAATTCCTGCCCAGTGAATCTGCAATTTACAGCAGACTTCTCATGTTCCAAAAATGCCGGATGATGGTCCGGATTCACCCCGAGGCTCTTGGACCCCAACGAAAACCACCAATATACTCCAAAACACGATACAAACTTGTTCCAAGCATAAAAACACCATCCTAAACATCAAAATCACCAATTACACACGGATTCAAGCCTAAGTTTCTTTAAAAATTCCAAAACTAACATTCGATCAAAAACCCGACCAAACGACGTCCGATTGACCTGAACTTTTGTGGACATATCCAAAATCACATAACGAAGCTACAGGAATTGCCGGAATTCCATTCCGACCCCCGGATCAAAATCTCACCTACCGTTCGGATTTCGCCAAAATTCAACCTTAGCCAATTCAAGCATATTTCTACACCGGACATCCAAATTCAATTCCAATTGTTCCCTTAAGTCACAAATCACCTCCCGGAACTAACCAAATCATCAGAATCCAATTTCGAGCCCTCTAACCAAATAGTCAACTCCAGGTTGACTTTCCATATTCATGTTTCCCTCAAAAAGGCTATATGCCTCATTTTCAAACCAAATCACTCCTAACTCACCCGATAGACTCTAACACTGATATAAAATCATAAAACATGCATTTACAACATAACGGGGTGGTAATTCCCGTGACGACGGGCCGGGTCATCATATTCTCCCCCTCTTAAGCAAACGCTCGTCCTCGAGCGGGTCAAGAAACATACATGAAGTCTCAAACAAGTGAGGATATCCGCTCCGCATCTCCCGCTCGATCTCCCAAGTGGCCTCCTCCACGGGTCGACCTCTCCACCTGAACCTTAACTGATGCAATCTCCTTAGACCTCAATTTTCTCACCTGACGACCCAAAATGGCAATAGGCTCCACATCATAGGATAGATCACCATCAAGTTGAATGGTACTGAAGTCCAACACATGAGAAGGATCCCCAATGTAGTTTCGGAGCATACACACATGGAATACTGGATGATTGCTGGATAAGCTGGGCGCCAAGGCCAACTCATATGCCACCTCTCCAACCCTCCTAAGTATCTCAAAAGGACCAATGTACCTGGGACTCAGCTTCCCTTTATTCCCGAACCTCATGACACCCTTCATGGGTGAAACCTTTAGCAATACCCTATCACCAACCATGAAAGACAACTCTCGAACTCTACGGTCTGCATAACTCTTCTGGCGAGACTGTGCTGTGCGAAGCCTCTCCTGGATCAACTTTGCTCTATCCAGAGCATCCTGAACTAACTCAGTCCCTATCAATCTATCCTCACCAGGCTCAAACCATCCCACGGGGGATCTACATCGTCTGCCATACAATGCCTCATACGGGGCCATCTGAATACTCGACTGATAACTGTTGTTGTAGGCAAACTCGGCAAGTGGTAAGAACTCATCCCACGAACCACCAAAGTCAATCACACATGCTCGCAACATATCCTCCGGAATCTGAATAGTGCGCTCAGACTTCCCGTCTGTCTGGGGGTGAAATGCGGTGCTCAACTCAACCCGCGTACCCATCTCTCGCTGAGATGCTCTCCAAAACTGAGATGTAAATTGGGTACCCCTGCCGGATATGATAGACACTTGGACCCCATGCAACCGGACAATCTCTCGAATAAAGATCGCTGCCAACCGTTCCGATGAGTAGGTAGTACTAACTGGAATAAAGTGAGCTGACTTGGTCAGCCTATCCACAATCACCCATACATAGTCAAACTTCCTCGCTGTCCGAGGGAGTCCAGTAACAAAGTCCATAGTGATCCTCTCCCATTTCCACTCAGGAATATCAATGCGCTGAAATACGCCACCGGGCCTCTGATACTCGTACTTAACCTGCTGACAATTGAGGCACCGTGATACATTTCTGACAATGTCCATCTTCATCTTCCTCCACTAATAGTGTTGTTTCAAATCTTGATACATTTTCGCGGCTCCTGGATGGATGGAATACCGCGAGATGTGGGCCTCCTCCAGAATCAACTCACGAAGGCCATCAACATTGGGCACACATATCCGGCCCTGCATCCTCAATGCGCCGTCACTATCAATGGTGACATCTCTAGCATCATTATGCTGAACTCTGTCCCTAAGGACAGCCAAATGTGGATCATCATACTGGCGCTCACGAATACGATCATATAGAGATGACCGAGATACAACACAAGCCAATACCCTGCTGGGCTCCGAAATATCTAACCTCACTAGCCGATTGGCTAGCACCTGAACATCATGAGCAAATGGCCTCTCCTCAATTGGAATATAAGCTAAGCTGCCCATACTGACCGTCTTTCGGCTCAAAGCATCGGCCACAACATTGGCCTTCCCGGATGATATAATATAGTGATGTCATAATCCTTAAGCAACTCAAGGCATCTCCGCTGTCTCAAATTAAGATCTTTCTGTTTGAACAAGTGCTGGAGACTACGATGGTCGGTATACACCTTGCAAGACACACCATACAAATAGTGCCTCCAAATTTTCAAGGCATGAACAATGGCGGCTAGCTCTAAATCATGAACAATGATAGTTCTTCTCATGTGGCTTCAACTGCTGAGAAGCATAAGCAATCACCTTACCTTCTTACATCAATACACAGCCTATCCCCACTCTCGAGGCATCACAATATACAGTATATGAACCTGAAGCTGATGGCAATACTAACACTGGAGCTGTGGTCAAAGCTATCTTGAGCTTCTAAAAGATCTCCTCGCACTCATCCGACCACACGAATGGTGCACCCTTCTGGGTCAATCTAGTCAAAGAAGAAGCAATGGATGAAAATCCCTGAACAAACCGACGATAGTACCCCGCCAAGCCAAGAAAGCTCCTGATCTCTGTAGCTGAGGACGGTCTAGGCCAACTCTGCACCGCCTCTATCTTCTTCGGATCAACCTGAATACTATCACGAGACACCAGATGTCCCAGAAATGCTACGGACTCGAGCCAAAAGTCGCACTTGGAGAATTTAGCATATAGTTTCTCCTCCCTCAATCTCTACAACACAATACTCAAATGCTAAGCATGCTCCTCCGACTACGGGAGTAGACTAGAATGTCATCAATGAACACAATCACAAATGAATCCAAATAGGGCATGAACACACTGTTCATCAGATGCATAAATGCTGCTGGGGCGTTGGTCAGCCCAAAAGACATCACAAGAAACTCATAATGACCATATCGGGTCCTAAATGCAGTCTTCATAATATCCGAGTCCCTGATCTTCAGCTGATGATAGCCTGAACGGAGATCAATCTTAGAAAACACTCTCGCACCCTGTAACTGATCAAACAAATCATCTATGCGCGGTAGAGGGTACTTGTTCTTCACCGTCACTTTGTTCAATTGCCTATAATCAATACACATTCGCATGGAACCATCTTTCTTTTTAACAAATAACACCGGTGCACCCCACGGGGACACACTAGGGCGGATGAAACCCTTATCCAGAAGCTCCTGAAGCTGCTCTTTCAGTTATTTCAACTCAGCTGGTGCCATCCGGTAAGGAGGAATGGATATGGGCTGAGTGCCCGGCACCAAGTCAACGCCAAAATCAATATCCCTGTCCGGCGGCATGCCCGGCAGGTCTGAGGGGAATACATCTGGGAAGCCCCTTACAACAGGTACAGAATCAATGCTAGGAGACTCAGCTCCACATCTCTCACAAAAGCTAAGTACGATAAACACCCTTTTTCAACCATCTTCCTGAGCTTTTAAGAACGAAATGACACGGCTAGGGACGAAGTCAATTGAACCCCGCCACTCAATCTGAGAAATACCAGGAATGGCCAACGTAACTGTCTTAGCATGACAGTCCAATATAGCGTGGTACGGAGACAACCAATCCATACCCAATATAACATCAAAGTCCACCATCCCCAACAATAACAGATCTGCCTGGGTCTCCAGACACCCCAATAGATATAACACAGGATCTATAGACATGATCCACATCAATCGTATCACCCACGGGGGTGGATACATGAACATGTAAATCAAGAATACCACGAGTCGCACCTAAATGATGTGCAAAATAAGAGGACACGTAAGAGTATATGGACCCTGGATCAAATAGAACAGAGGCATCTCTGTGACAGGCAGAAATGATACCTGTAATCACTGCATCAGAGGCAACTGCATCACGCCTATCGGGAAGTGCATAGAACCATGCATGGCCTCCACCAGATCTCTCCTCGCCTCTGGGGCGACCACGAGAAGACTGACCTCCACTTCTACTAGCCTGAGATGGTGCTGAAGAGGAGGGCTGATCCCTCTGCTGAGTGTTGTCCCTACGGAGTCTAGGACACTGTCTCCTCATGTGGCCAAACTCACCACACTCATAACATGCACCTGGTGCTGGAGAAGGGGACTGGAGGGAACCCCTCGCCGCAGAAGAACCCTGGGCTGATGAAGTAGGTGCTGCACCCTAGGCTGGAAGGGCACTAAGCGATGAC
This sequence comes from Nicotiana noctiflora, assembly GCA_032618575.1. Classification (NCBI taxonomy): domain Eukaryota; kingdom Viridiplantae; phylum Streptophyta; class Magnoliopsida; order Solanales; family Solanaceae; genus Nicotiana; species Nicotiana noctiflora. Next base: position 57,856 of record JASVEL010006259.1, read on the forward strand.
TGACCCTGCTGAAACCCTTGTCGACCACGACCATAAGAACCTCCGCTCTGCTCTGGGCGGCCTGAATGAGAAAGTCTAGATGAGCGACCTCTGCTCTGCTGGGAATGCCCTCTAGATGGAGCACCACTGAAACTGCCAGAACCACGAGGCCTCTTGGCCTCCCGCTCCTCTCTCTCTCGGCGACGATCCGCCTCAATGGAGCGTGCCATATCAACAACCTGCTCAAATGATGATGACAAAACTCTCTCTCCGGTCATAAGAATGCGGATAGAGTAGTTGAGGCCATCAATTAACCTCCTAAACCTCTCCCGATCAGTCGGGATCATCCATGTGGCATGCCTAGCCAGTTGTATATATCTCAGGTCATACTGGGTCACTGACATGTCGCCCTGAACCAACCACTCAAACTGGCAACGAAGCTCCTCACGACGGGACTGAGGTACATACTTCTCTAGGAAGAGAGTAGAAAATTGCTGACATGTGAGAGGTGCTGCTCCTGCAGGGCTACGCCTCTCAAACTCCTCCCACCAATCAAATGTGGGACCAGTAAACTGAAAAGTAGTGAATGAAACTCCGGTGGACTCAAGAATACCAGCTGTATGTAGCATCCTCTGGCACTTATCCAAGAAACCTTGGGCATCCTCGCCCTCAGCGCCACTAAAATAGGGTGGCTGGAGTCTACCAAATCTCTCAAGACGACACTGCTCGTCATCGGGCATAGCCTGAACCATATGCTCTGGAGTTGGTGCAGTTGGAGGAATAACTGGTGCAACCACCTGAGCGGGGACCAGTTCTGGCATCAGAACTCCCTGAACAACCTGCTCAGGTGTGCGAGCTGAAGGGGTCTGCTGACCACCCCTGTCTGAGATGTCGCTGCAGTAGCGGAAGCTGATACTACCTGAGCCAAACCGGAACACACCGATAATATCTGAGCAAGAGTCTCTTGAAGACCAGGAATAGCAATAGATACAGTCTGGCCCTGAACTGGGGTTGCTGGAGCATCAACCACTGGGGGCTGCTCCTGAACTGGTACAACGGGTGAGTCAGCTGGCACCGCCTCAGCTGCCCTACCTCTACCTCTAGCACGACCACGCCCACGGCCTCTAACAGGTGGCAATGGAGGTCGTCCACCTTGTCATGATGCTCGCGTTCTCGCCATCTACGAGAGAATAGAATATAGAAGTTCAGTTATCAGAACAACAAGATCGCACGATAAAGTTCAAGAAAAATGAAGTGTTTCCTAAAGGTTCGCAGCCTCCCAAGGATAAGTATAGGCGTCCCCGTACCGATCCACAAGACTCTACTAACCGGCTCAAGACTCATGAGGCCTAGTAAACCTAGGCTCTGATACCAACTTTTCACGACCCCAAATCCGGTCGTGATGGCGCCCGACACATTGCTAGGCCAGCCTGACCAATCAATAACAACGACGGAGCTAGAAGCTCGCTTTATCCCATTTAAGCATATCAAAACATGAAGCAACAGTGATACATATATCGAAAACGGGGAACGAAGTCCCAAAATATACCAACACCCATAGACCGAAGGGTCAAGAGTCATGAGACTCTAATGAACATAGTGTAATAATGGTTTACAAGATACCAGGTGCAGAAAGAAATATCAATACAGAATCAAAAGACAGTAAGAAGGAATATCGGGTCCTGCGGACTCTGCAGCTACCTCGAATATCCTACGGATGTCGCCTCGAACAGCTACCGGATCACTGCTGAGAGGTACCTGGATCTGCACACAAGGTGCAGGGAGTAAAATGAGTACTGCCAGGGCTCAGTGGTAATAAACAGGGGTAAGACATCGCAGATAAGAAATCCCCAATAAAGCACTATGTAAAGCTGTAATCAAATACCATGTCACAAAGTCAAAATCAACTGTACATGTACCAGCAAAAATAGTATAACAGCTATCAGATGTAGCTAAATGCAATGCATGATATGACCGCTACGGCGCGTAGCCCGATCCAATTTGGGTACCCGTGCTCACTGTGGGGGTTCAGACTCCGGAGGGGCTCCTACAGCCCAAGCACAATATCATGAATATACGCTGCGGCGTGCAGCGCGATCCACTACCAGTCAGCTAATATGCAAATGCAGCCTCGCGAGCTCAAAAGTAGTTTTGAAAACTCTTTTATCATTTTTTAGTTGGAAAACAGTAATATCAAGTTCCAGAGGTTGGAATAGCATGATAACAGAAATAGATACGGACTGGTAGTAAACTAGCATGTCAATATCACCAGACAATGATAACGATCCTCGCGGGGTCCAATAACTGGCTCACGGCCCACAAGTATACTCAACCGCCAAATAAGGGGGTTCAACGGCTCAAGAGTGGCCAATATCACAATATATAGTATGCAACCATCCGAGAAGGAGGTTCAACGGCTCAAGAATAGCCAATTATCATAACACAGTGCCAACAAGTCAGACTAAGCCATAGTCCCCAATCACAATCGACCCCGCACTCACAAGTGAGTACGTGTCTCGCCGCTATACAACGTCACAAAGTGGTATACCGGGGTTTCGAACCCGTTGGTCATCACCCACATCTATTACTCACCTCAATACAACGCGACGACTACTCCGCAATGCCCTTGCCACGAGAATCAAGCTCCGCACACGTAGAATCTGATCAAATATAGTACAAATACAACAAATTAGGCCAATGGGACGACACCCAATCAATACAACTCGATTTACACAAAAAATGGCAAAGTTGCCAAAACTCGACTTTCGGTACGCTTCTCGAAAAATCAGCAAAAGTTACATATTCGGAATCCTCATCTCGATACGAGTCTAGGCATATAAAATTTACCAAAATCGGACTCGATTTGCCCACTCAAATCGGTGTTTTTCTTCAATTTAGGCCTAGGGCTCAAACCCACCTTTAATCTTTCATTTACAGGGAAATTAACCAAGGATTTCATGTTAAAATGATGTAATTAAGCCACAAAACTTACCTCCGACGAAACCCCGATGATTACTCAGCAATCTCCCGTCAATACCTTCTCTTGGAACTCAAAAATGGAGGTTTTGGGTGTTAAACCCGTTACTGACCAGTTCTGGTTTTTAATTTCACTGCCAGCCATTTTTCTTCATCGCGTTCACGACGCCTCTCATGCATCCGCGACGCTCTGAGCAAAATACCCGTCGCGAACGCGACATGCCACACGCGTTCGCGATGCATATTTTTCTTCAGCCATCCGGAGATCCTTCTACGCGAACGCGAAACCATCCTCGCGAACGCGATGCATACTGAACCTGGCCTACGCGAACGCGGGCCTTGCCCTCGCGAACGCGAAGGCTAAATTCCTGCCCAGTGAATCTGCAATTTACAACAGACTTCTCATGTTCCAAAAATGCCCGATGATGGTCCGGATTCACCCCGAGGCCCTCGGGACCCCAACTAAAACCACCAATATACTCCAAAACACGATACGAACTTGTTCCAAGCATAAAAACACCATCCTAAACATCAAAATCACTAATTACACATGGATTCAAGCCTAAGTTTCTTCAAAAATTCCGAAACTAACATTCGATCAAAAACCCGACCAAACGACGTCCGATTGACCTGAAATTTTGCGGACATATCCAAAATCACATAAAAAAGCTATAGGAATTGCCGGAATTCCATTTCGACCCCCGGATCAAAATCTCACCTACCGTTCGGATTTCGCCAAAATTCAGCCTTAGCCAATTCAAGCCTATTTCTACTCCGGAATTCCAAATTCAATTTCAATTGCTCCCCAAAGTCACAAATCACCTCCCGGAACTAACCAAATCATCATAATCCAATTCCGAGTCCTCTAACCAAATAGTCAACTCCAGGTTGACTTTCCATATTCATGTTTCCCTCAAAAAGGCTATATGCCTCATTCAATCCAAATCACTCCTAACTCACCCGATAGACTCTAACACTGATATAAAAGCATAAAACATAAAATTACAATATAACGGGGTGGTAATTCCCGCGACGAAGGGCCGGGTCGTCACATTAATCACATAGAGTAAGGATTAGAATAAATTAAAAAAAAAGTTTAAAGTCTGTTTTGATTGATCATGTTGAGACGAAACAGAAAGTGAATTGGAAATCTAATAATTCGTATGTTATACTTAGTTCATTGATAGTCAGTCTGAGTAAATAAAAGTATGAGTTCTTTAGATTCGAATTCTGATTAATTAATACGTTAAGCTTCATGTTAATTCATATAAAAGAAGCTGTAATGAGTTTTCAGTAATAAGTATAAAATGATTGCTTTAGCATGAACAATTTTGTGTATCAACTCGAGTAAAGTGTTCTGTAGTGTAATTTTAATATTTTAATTGAATGAAAAAGTAAATCAACTATGCGTTTGTACATGTAACACTGCAATTAATCAATAATGGTAATCCGTCTATAACGGTAGATAATCTAAGGATCCTTTAGAAGCAGGTGTAATCAACTAGAATAAATCAGCCAGTAATATCTAAATAGAAATCAGTGTTAATGCTTTTAGTTAATTTTTGATATTGTAGTTATAATATTCGTTTACATATATGATTGGTTCAATGACAATGTTTGAGCCTCTTTTGAATTTGTTAACAACCTGGTCCTGATCAGACAAAGAGGCCCAAATCCAATCGTGATGGCTTATGTGCCCATGAGAGATGAACTCATAAATGCTAACTAGGTTCTAATTAGCCCTATGCATGGATGTGCGTTACCCTTGGCTAGCATGATTTCCAGGTCAAAAACACGTAATGGCCTGGATGTGAATGGAATATTAATACAAACTATAATTAGACATCATTAATAGTTATTTTAGATAAGGGAAAACAATAATAGAAAACATAGCACACTATAGGATTGACCTTTTAAAAAATAAATGAGATGAGCCTCGTTAGAAGAAAAGATGCAAGGGGCCCTCAATCAATTGTTATAAAATCCTTAGATTCGGAAGGACCGTTTAGCTAATTTTGTGGTCTTTCCCAAAGTAATAAGACATTGATAATTTAGGCGCGATTTTAATATACATTCTCAAGTACGGGTGCACATTTATGTGACCCAAATCTTATTCTCAACGGAGTCGAAATGTATTTAAAGCCACAAGAGTACTAGTATGGTATGGTTCAAAAAATGCATTTTCACGATGTTACAATTCCTTAAAATTGATAAAGCGGAATGATAAAAACGCACATAATCGGAATATATAGAGAAATCAGATAAAAGCAAATACAACAGTTGAGCGACCGTGCTAAAACCACAGAATTTGGGAGTGCCTAATTCCTTCTCCCGGATTAACAGAATTTCTTATCTGGATTTCTAGTTCACAGACTGTAATAGAGTCAAACTTTCCTCGGTGTGGGATTAAACCGGTGACTTGGGACACCATTATATTCTCAAGTGGCGACTCTGAAAAACTTATATAACTAATCCCGTTCCGACTATCCTTAAATTGGAAAAACTCCTTTCCCTCCTTTATTATATCCCTTCCTGGGGTGTAGTAAAATAAGCAGGGCTTCCTCATAAAAGAAAGTGAAAAAAGAGGTGTGACAGCTCTGGCGACTCTTCTAGGGAATAGAAACCCAGAATTTTGGTTCAGGGTTTAAGAATTCGAGCTCAGTTAAATTGCTGTATTTATTTAGATCTGATTTCCATATATGTTCTTGATTAATGTGCTACATGTTTACCGCTTTGATATTACGTGAAGTATATATAAAATTGTTCCAAAAACCTTTCTCTTCTTACCTCCGGGGATGTGCTTACTGGTTGAGACTCCCCATTCTGTTAGTGTCATATCCAAATAAGACAAGAGGACGGACAAGTCACTAAGACGGACGATCCCGCGGGTCCCCGGTATGTAGCCCCCTCCTCGACTCGAGTGGTCCGCTCTGGTGCGCAGTCTAGAACCATAAAACCAAGATATTGAGCGTAGAATTAGGATGATTATTTGCATCATATCAGACTTAGGGGACTCAACACAGGGGTTGGGTCCGTCTAGGACAGGTGACCTGAATATGAAAAGACCAGCATGATTATATGTTGCATTTATTTGTCTTGGGCCATTATGCTGACCGGCTAAAGAATTGAGGGAAATAAAAGAGAAAAATAGTAATTGACGATTTTAGAAGAAATCGATGTCCAAGTACTGTCAAAACTCTGTCAAACTTTTGAGGAAAATTAGTTGATAAGTCAATTTTGTCAAAATTAAAAATAGTTGGTCTAATAAATAATTTGACCAAACTACACTGGTTTAATTCTCACCACTAGGCGAGATACGTAGGCAACCCTTGACGGGTCCATCCACACCTTCTCAAAAATAGCCAAAAATGTCAAATTTGAATAAATCAAGTGATGCCTTTTTTGTCAAAATGGCCGAATGTCCCGAAAGGGCGCCGGAGGGCTATTTATGCAAAAGTGGCCACTTTGGAGTTATATTCCCTCAAAAGTAAGTACAGCCTTAAAAACATCTTCGGTTGAAGTGTTGAAGGGCCGTATTTGCAAAATTGGGACTTTTATTTTGAAAATTATGAAAATATGTTATCTTTTTGGGGTCAAAATAACATGTGATTAAATCACCTTTAATAAATGTGCAGGATGAGCATAATGCAAAACGAACCTTTTTCATTATTGAATAAAATCCCTTTGGAGTTGCATCTATGGTGGAATGATTTGGGTCAAGATGGACAAGACGAGGTCAAGAAATATTTGAAAGGTTTTACCGGGTTTCTTGATATTATACCTCGGGGAGACATCATTAGAGCCTTGGTCACCTGTTGGGATCCAGCACACAATGTGCTCCATTTCTCGGACTTCGAGCTTACTCCGACACTAAAGGAGATTGCCAATTATATTGGGAAAGATGAGGTTCCCCTGAAAGACAAATACCCGGTTGCTCCAAGAGTTGTTATCGCTCATAGATTCCTGGATTCCCTGAAAATAGCCCGAAGCATTCATAGTGAAGATTTGGCCAATGGGTTTTGCACTATGAATTTCATATACCACAGATATGGTCATATCGGAGGCTTTAATAACCCGGAAAACAAACTCTGCAGTAAAGCAAACCGTGCAAAATGGGAGGAACATAGACATTTTGCTTTCATTGTGGCCTTGTTGGGTTTGATAGTGTTTCCAAGGAAAGACGGGAACATCGATATAAGAATAGCTAGAATTGTCAGTACTCTCCTTACGTAGGATAAGAGTACTTTGGAGCCTATTATAGTAGCTGATATCTTTCGTGCCCTTACAGCTTGTAAAGCCGGAGTAGATTTCTTCGAGGGATGCAGTTTGCTATTACAAATGTGGATGAACGAGCACTTGTGCCATCGTCCTCAAATTCTAAGTTATGGGTCTTTAAAAGAACTTGCATAGAAGAATTCTTCACAAGAGTAAAATGGGTCAAGTTGCCGAAAGGATTCAAAGGTTGGATCTCATATTTCCGATCTCCTACTGCTAGCCAGATATAATGGACATTCGTGTGGCTACATATCTATGAAATCATATACATGCCGGCAGAAGGACCGCACTTTCTCTTAATGGGGCTTAAATGTATTCAACCCTATGTTCCATATCGAGTTTTACGGAAACTCAGAAGATATCAAATAGTGCCAAAAGATGGAGACCTCAGCACTCAAGTAATTGAGATTAGTCCCGACGGGCAATTTCCTGAAGCAAAAGTCCGTCAAATTTGGAATGAGTGCCAATCAGACACTTGTGTAAAGGATCGGGCCAAAGGTGAAGTGTCACCTGGTTACTCTGCATGGTATAGAAGAGATTGTGAGCATGAAAGGACACCGAAGAGACCTCATATCCAAGAATTTGTCGAGCTGTCAAAAAAGCAATGGGATTGGTTGGCTAAAGAAAACGAATACCGAGAAAAAATCAGCATGCTAGAAAAACAAGTTCAAGACCTCAAGTTCGAAAATAGCGTGCAAGTAGCAGCTGATGAGGGTGAAAAGAAGCAACTGGTTAAAAAAATGAGGCCCTAAGAGCTCAAATTCAAAAAATGAGAACAACAACTGAAACCCTTATTCGAAATACCTGGGATGAAAAATTGATTGATAATTTGCGGCGAAAAATGAATGATTATAGTTTTGACCTGGATAAAGCCGAAAAAGAGTTAACTGAGGTTCGGGCGCAATTGGCTAGGAATGCAGACGAAAGGGCCCGTATGATACAACAGCTGAAGGAAGAACATAATGTCAAAGTTGATCGGTTGAGGAAAAAGATTATCAATGCTGAGTTCAAGATTAGCAAACAAGTGAAAGAGTTTAGTATGGAAAGAGAACAACTATAAGACCTTGGAACGATTAGAAATGGAACTGCAACAACTTCAAGAGAAAATCCAACAGACTCTGGATGTTTGTGCTAAAACAATAGGGAGGTTACTTCAAGAAAAATGAATGATTAGAGAGAGGATTCTCAACATTGCTCATTATATCACTCGAAGGTGCCAGATATGTGAAGATATGACCCAGACCACATTCTTCGCCTTAGCAATGATATTCGGGAAGCAAATAATGGGTGATTTAGACAAACTGCAAAGGGGACTTCCATATAGGCCCGCGACGAGATCGAATGATGTCCCTCGGGCACTAGGGTCTTTCATGTATTCTTAGGTTAGGCATTCGAGTCTGTATTTTTCATTTTTCTGCAATTATCATCTTAGAGTTTATCTTTGTAATCAATGTTGGTTATTAATAAATTTGAAAATCCCAAAATTTGTACTTATGATCTTTTGACTTTCTTTTTCTTTGAACACATATGTGGTAGGCAAATTTATAGGATCGACCAAAGAGAAAGAGGAAAATTGGTGGTGATAAAAATGATGAAAAAATGAGAAAAGAAAAGCCGAAACAAAAGAATTGACAAAGCGTGAAAAAGGCAAATAAATGAAAGATAATAAAGCCGGGATGACGCATATTTACAAGCAAAATTATGTATGTGCTCCCAATATGCAATTATTTGATCAAATATGGCCTAAATGCTAACGAGTATTGTTGTTGTTGAGTCCAGACAGGTGGTTTGTAGCTGGCATTCTGGCAACACATCATTACAACACTCGTTCTAAAGATATGACAAAGGCAATCACTCAGGAGAGTGAGGCTACGGTTGTGGAACTAGCCCGGGAAGATGAGGTGGTAGATGTGGGTGTTATGAAAGAAGAGATGTACAAGCACAAGCAGCAGATGGCCGAGATGTACCAGGCCTGGGCGAAGGGACAACCTTTACCCATATACCCAGCCAATCCTGCTTATATCCCTCCATCAGTCCAAGCACATTACCCACCCACTATGAATTTATCCTCTGCTTACCCACATACCCACCTTACTATGCAACTACCTCACAAGCACCACCACCTCCTCTACCACCTAAACAGATTCCACCACCACCACCACATGTCGCTCCCATGTATGTGGCCCCTCCACCAGTCACATTACAAAAATCATCCAGTGAACCATTATTTCATGTTCAAGACAATCATTATTATCCCCCAGAACCTACCTTCCGACAGCATGATTCTTATACTCCTCTCATCGACATGGTCGAGGAGGAAAAACCACCCAAACATCCTGAACAGGAAGAGATGATCCGAAAAATGAAGAGTCTTGAACAATCTTTTTGGAACATGCAGTGCCTCAGGGGCCAAGTGAGCATAGCTTACAAAGATTTATGTCTACTCCCTAAAGTGCAGCTACCGGCAGATTTCAAGCTACCAAACTTTGATCTATGTGACGGTCACGGTGACCCAGTAGCACATTTGGGAGGATTTTGCAGCAAAATGCGAGGTGCCGGCGATAAAGATGAGTTGCTCATGGCTTATTTTAGCCAAAGTCTTAGCGGATCGGCCCTAGAGTGGTACACCTGGCAGGACCACGCTAGATGGTTTATTTGGGATGACCTAGCCCAAGCATTCGCTAATCATTTCCAATATAACTTGGAGATTGTTCTTGATAGGCTTTCATTGACAAAGATAGAGAAGAAGCCTGAAGAAAGTTTCCGAGAATACGGCTTCAGGTGGAGAGAACAAGCGGCTCGGGTAGACCCACCTATGAAGAATGAGAGATGGTGGACTATTTTCTACAAGCTTTGGAGTCGACATACTATGGGAATTTAGTATCAGTCGTCGGGAAAACATTTAACGAAGTCATCAAGATGGGGAGCATGGTTGAGGAAGGTTTAAGATCGAACAAGATTATGAGCTATTCATCCATAAAAGCTACAACCCATGCAATTCAAACAGGCATCAGATGAGCACTTGGGAAAAAGAAGAAAGAAGAGGTATCCATTGTAGAAGGAAGACCAGGAATCCTAATCCGTACTACCATCAACCTCGCCCACATCATCAACCCTTCTCACCAGCACCATATGGCCCACCACAACACTACTATCCTTCCCATGTTCCACAATTTTATTTACACCATGCTCAAACCTACCCACTATCGCCTACACCATGGCGAGCACCAGCACATCATAATACCTACCACACTCAGAACACATACCCACTACCCAAAACATATAAGAATCCCAGTAGAACAGGTTTCCGTCCTAATCCCAGTGTCAGGAATGATAGGATGCAAAAGAAGAAAACATTTACTCCTTTGGATGAACCATACACCAGTCTATTTCATAGACTGAGGCAGCTCGAAATCCTGAACGGCATTGAACCCAAAATCCCTAACCCACCACCAAGGAACCTGGACCAGTCTGTTAGCTTTGAGTACTGTTCGGGAGCTCCAGGACACGACACCGAAAAGTGTTGGCATCTGAAAACCGTAATACAGGAGCTTATTGATTCTATAAGAATTGAAGTCCAAGCTCCCAAGGCTCCCAATATCACATAAAACCCCTACCTGTTCATCGTGAAGCTCATATGATAGAATTGATACAATGGGGAGGTTGCAAGAAGCCTTCTCAAACTGTAATGATGATTAAGGCAAGCGGAGGAAAGGAAGAGCAGAAAGTAATGGGTGAGAAAGTGGTGATTGCGGTTAAGCAAGTGGTGAATAAGCCAATGGTGATAACAGAGGTCGAGCCAGTGAAGGTGATAGTTTCAGGAGCAAGTGCAAAACTTATGTTGACTGTGAAAGGGACACAAATAGAGCTGGTAATTATCAAATCGGTTACTCAAATGCCCGTTGTGAATGTTAAAGTTGTGCCATGGAATTACAATAAGGTAACCATCAAGTATCGAGGGAAGGAGATTAAAGATGAAATTTCTGAGACTCACAGGTTAACAAGGTCGGGGAGGTGCTTTGCTCCCGACGAATTAAGAAAAGAAAAACTCACCAGAGATAATCTGGCTACTATAAAGAAAGATGTTACTGAGGAGGAGGCCGAGGAATTATTGAAGAAACTGAAAGCACATGACTATTCGATAGTAGAACAATTGAGAAATACGCCAGCGCAAATATCTCTAATGTCCTTGCTAATTGACTCTGATGAACATCGCAGTGCATTAATGAAAATCCTGAATGAGGCTCATGTGCCCAAGAAGATTACAACGATTCATCTTGAAAAGATTGCAAATAAAATCTTCGAGGTGAATAGGGTTACATTCTTAGATGATGAACTGCCGCTAGAATGAACGGAGCATAACAGAGCCTTGTATCTTACTGTGAAATGTGAAAAGTCGGTAGTGACCCACGTGTTGATTGATAATGGGTCAAGTGCCAACATATGCCATTTGTCTATTATGGGAAAGCTCAAGATTGATGATGAAATAATCCACAAGAACAACATTTATGTGCGTGGATTTGACGGAGGTGGAAAGTATACTGTTGGAGACATCGTGTTGGAGCTTACCACCGGACCGATAGAGTTTATAATGGAATTTCAAGTCTTCGATGTGGTTGTATCCTATAATCTCCTACTGGGCCAGCCATGGATTCATACGGTGAAGGATGTGACACTCTATCAGCTGGTAAGGTTCGAATGGGACCGTCAAGAAATAGTGGTCCACGGTGAAGATAATTCTTGCAACACCATCACTCCTTTTGAAGAGATTGATGGCAATAAAGGCCCCTGGGTATACCAAGTGATGGATTTTATATCTATTGATAAAATTGCTGAAGGCGAGCATGTTTTGGTGCCTAAGATAGCTTCTGCATCAGTTATGGTTGCTAAGGAAATATTGAAAAATGGGTTTCTCCCTGGTAAAGGGTTGGGAGCTGCACTACAGCGAATCACACAACCGGTATCTCTTACCGATAGCATTGACACTTTTGGGTTAGGTTTTAAACCAACCATTGTTGACATAAAGAGAACCCGAAAACTAAAAAAGAAAGGTTGGACCCTCCCTAAGCCAATCCCCCAACTCTACCATTCATTGGCCAGACCTAGTACAAAGAGGCGTCCGACGACGGTCATGCCCAACTTAGCAGAGATAAGGCCATACAGGGAACTACTTGAATGATTTGAAAAACTATTTGAAGATGTGAATATGGTAGAAGCGGCTGAGGGCACAAGTAAAATGGATTTCCAATTTGTTGGATCCCAAATCAAGCTGAATAACTGGGAAGCTACTCCTCTTCCGACTAGAAGGGAGTTGTGGTAGTTACCTTTGTTGTCTCATTTTAAATCTGTATTATCTCAAGCCTGTAATACAGATTTTATATTGCGTCCAATCGGACGTGTCAAACCTTGTTATCTTTCAAATTTGTAATGAAATGCAATTTCTTTCTTCCTCCATTCCTGATAGCCTTATTTTATTTTTCTTTTCTTTTCTTGTACACTCCATTTTATTCTGATTTCAATGATGTGTCACGCGTAAGGAATTTCCGGCCCAGTCTTGATAATCAAATAATAATATAAGAAATTGAATGCGATAATAAGGCGGAGTATGATAACGAGAAAATTTTGGAAGAAATTAGTAAGGATTTGAGCCAATATGAGAAAAAACCCAAACCAAACTTAAATGAGACGGAGGCCATTAATCTGGGGGATAAGGAAAATATTCGGGAAACAAAGATAAGCGTCCATTTGGAATCCCACTTAGAGAAGACTTGATAAAGTTGCTGCATGAATACAAAGATATATTTGCATGGTCATATGATGACATGCCGGGATTAAGTACCAATTTGGTAGTCCATAAATTGTCCACTTACTCGGAATGCTCGCCATCAAGCAGAAGTTGAGGAAATTCAAGACCAATATCAGTGTGAAAATAAAAAGAAGAAGTCAATAAGTAGTTTGAAGCAAAGGTTATATGAGTTACCAAATATCCCACCTGGTTAGCCAATGTTGTACCGATTCTGAAGAAAGATGAAAAAACTGGGGTGTGTGTTGATTGTCGAGACCTCAACAAAGCAAGTCCAAAGGATAATTTTCCATTTCCAAACATCCACATTTTAATTGACAATTGTGACAAACATAAGATTGGTTTTTTTGTGGATTGTTATGCGGGTTATCACCAGATCATGATGGACGAGGAATACGCGGAAAAGACGGCATTCATTACGCCTTGGGGAACATACTGTTATAGGGTGATGCCATTTGAACTGAAAAATGCCGGAGCAACGTATATGAGGGCAATGACTACCATGTTTCATGACACGATACATCGGGAAATTGAAGTTTGGCTGATGTCATTATCAAGTCCAGAAAGCAACATGACCATGTTAAAGACCTGAGGAAGTTTTTCCAGAGGCCTCGTAGGTACAATCTCAAGATCAATCGAGCAAAATGTGCTTTTGGGGTACCATCAGGAAAATTATTAGGGTTTGTGGTAAGCCGGTGTGGTATTGAATTGGACCCGTCTAAAATCAAAGCCATCCAAGAGTTGGCTCCACCAAAGAGCAAGAAAGATGTGATGAGTTTGCTCGGCATGTTGAATTACATCAGCAAATTCATCGCTCAGCTTACATCAACTTGTGAGCCTATTTTTAGATTGCTGAAGAAAGATGTTGCAGTGAAATGGACTGATGAATGTCAAGCTGCATTTGATAAAATCAAGGAATACCTGACCAATTCGCCTGTATTAGTTCTTCGGAGCCAGGAAGACCTTTAATTCTTTATTTGACGGTATTAGATAATTCCTTCGGCTGTGTATTGGGGCAACATGATGAAACGGGAAAGAAGGAACAAGCAATTTATTATCTTAGCAAGAAATTCACGTCTTACGAGGTGAAGTATACTCAATTGGAGAGAACGTGTTGTGTGTTGACTTGGGTGGCACAGAAATTGAAGCACTATTTGTCAGCTTATACCACTTATATCATATCTTGTTTGGACCCATTGAAGTACATCTTTCAGAAGCCCATGCCCACAGGAAGGCTTGCTAAATGGAAAATCCTATTCACAGAGTTTGATATTGTTTATGTAACTCGCACTGCGATGAAAGCACAAGCAGTTGCCGATCACTTAGTAGAGAATCAAGTTGATGACGAATATGAACCCCTAAAAACATATTTTCCTGATGAAGAAGCAATGAATATTGAAGAATTGGAACAAGATGAAAAGCCAGGCTGGAAGTTATATTTTGATCGGGCTGCTAATAACAAAGGTGTCGGGATTGGAGTTGTGCTTATTTTAGAGACAGGTCAGCATTATCCTGTCACCGCTCAACTTCATTTCTTTTGTACCAACAATATGGCTGAATACGAAGCATGTATATTAGGATTAAGAATGGCTATAAATATAGGTGTTCAAGAGATTTTGGTCATGGGTGACTCGGATCTCTTGGTACATCAGATTCAAGGAGAATGGGAAACACGAGATATAAAACTCATACCATACCGGCAGTGTCCATATGAACTACGCCAACAGTTTCAGTCCATATAATTCAAGCATATCCCGAGAATCCACAATGAAGTTGCTGATGCTCTGGCCACTCTGGCATCTATGTTACATCACCCAGATAAAGCTTATGTGGACCCGTTACAAATCTAGGTTCGTGATCAGAATGCTTATTGTAATACAGTAGAAGAGGAACTCGATAGTGAACCATGGTTCCATGACATTAAAGAGTATTTCAGAATGGAGGTGTATCCGGCACAAGCCGCATGAGATCAAAAGAGAGCCATAAGATGATTGGCGAGTGGATTCTTCTTTAGTGGAGGGGTTTTGTACAAAAGAACCCCGAATATTGGTTTGTTGAGATGTATAGACGCGAAGTAGGCTGCATCAATTATGGCTGAGGTACATGCAGGAGTTTGTGGCCCACACATGAGTGGGTATGTGCTAGCAAAGAAAATACTCAGAGCAGGATACTACTAGATTACTATGGAGCGGGATTGTATCAACTATGTGCGCAAATGTCATCAATGCCAGATACATGAAGATCTGATTCATTCTCCACCATATGAGTTGCATACAATGTAGGCACCACGGCCTTTTGTTGCTAGGGGTATAGATGTCATTGGGCCAATTGAGCCAGCAGCATCTAATGGGCACATGTTTATTCTAGTTTCCATTGAATATTTTACTAAATAGGTGGAGGCAAAGACGTTCAAGGCAGTAACCAAGAAGGCAGTGGTTGATTTTGTACATGCAAACATCATTTGCCAGTTCGCAATCCCGAATGTGATTATTACGGATAATAGGGCCAACCTCAACAGTCATTTGATGGCAGAGACATGTTAGAAGTTTAAAATTATGCATCGCAATTCCACACCATATCGGCCTAAGGCGAATGGAGCAGTTGAAGTAGCCAATAAGAATATCAAGAAACTTTTTCGGAAAATGGTGGAAGGATCAAGACAATGGCATGAGAACTTACCCTTTTCTTTGCTTGGGATATCATACTACCGTTCGCACTTCGGTAGGTGCAACTCCTTATTTATTAGTGTATGGCACGGAGGCAGTAATACCCGCGGAAGTTGAAATACCCTCTCTTCGAATCATTGCGGAGGTAGAGATTGATGATGATGAATGGGTTAAAGCCCGACTAGAACAATTGAGTTTGATTGACGAGTAAAAGACTGGCAGTAGTATGTCATGGTCAACTGTATCAACAGAGAATGGCTAGAGCCTACAATAAGAAAATGCGTCCGCGAAAATTTGAAGTCGGACAATTGGTATTGAGGCGCATCCTACCTCATTGGGCAGAAGAAAAAGGAAAGTTCGCTCCTAATTGGCAAGGGCCATTTGTTATATCACGAGTGTTGTATAACAAAGCGTTATATCTAACAGATAGAGTAGGAAAATACATAGAAATGGCCATCAATTCTAACGCAGTCAAAAGATATTATGTATGATTTCTTTATCTTTTTGTATCTAATTGTATTTGTCATATTTTGAATTGAAATGATGAAGGCATTTTGTTTCGCTATCCAAACACTTTATCCATTGCTATCCCTTCGAGCCTTATTACTTCATTCTTTCATATCCCTCTTTCATAATTAATAACAAAGTAAAAATTGAATGATGAAATGTCAAAGAAAAGAAAAGAAAAGTTGAAAAAAAGAAGAAAGAAGAAGGAAAAAAAAGAAGATAAAAAAAATGAAAAAATAAAAGGGAAAAGAAAAAGAAAGAAAGAGAGAAAAATCCAAAGAGGAAAGAATTGGAAGAAATAAACATCGCAACAATGAAGCGATCTTATGATCCGAACTACGTTTTGACTTGATTCCAAAAGGGTATGTAGGCAGCCTCACTGAGGTTCAGTCATAACAAAGAGAAAATTCAAGATTCCCCAAAGATTGAAACTAGCGCAGAAGTTACGATCATTGTAGAAGATATGAGTCCGGAAGTTGTAATTCTTGAAACCCAAGTTGGAAATTTTGAGCCTTTATACATTTCTTTCTAAAGCCCATCCAAAAGCCACATTATGGTCCAAAGAAAGACCTTCTGATTTAATTTCAAGAAATGACAGTACAAGTAGGTGAATAAAGACATGTTATGGACAACACTCTAGTACCGGAAGATGGAAAAAATAAAATACGAAAATGAGAGTCTTATTGGTGAAAACCCTTGCGGGCACCGTAAGGCGATGTGAGGTGAGAGAATTAAAATGAGAGAGTCTTATTGGTGAAAACCCTCATGGGAACTGTAAGTTAAAATGAGAGAGCCTTATTGGTGAAAACCCTCACGGGCACCGTAAGGCGATGTGAGCTGAGAGACATGAATTGAGAAAGTCTTATTGGTGAAAACCCTCACGGGCACCATAAGACGAAAGGAGAAAGAAGTTTGTGGGAGAAAAACGGAAAAGCAAGTAAAGTTTGGCTTTGTTAAGGTTTGGTGATGAAATAAATTTGGCAATAATGGCAATTGACAGTTGATTGATTGGATAGACTGGGTTGGTTAATCCGAATGCATGGCATGGTCGAAGGAATTGGCCTTCCCACTCAAATGTCTCGTCCTTCTATTTTTAAAAGTATTCCTACCCTCAAAACTTCAAGTTCATTGCATTTCATTTTTCTTGAAATCTATCTATAAGACATTGTCAGTCGAAGCTAACTACCAACTTCTCAGTTATATGGTACAACAAGATTGGGGTTTATCGAAGGATAATTGAAACAAGAGGACATATGGCAATCATATATTTGGAGGAAAGCAAAAGGAAAAGAAACAACAAGAGAAAGGCACAAGGAAAATAGTTGGGTCATTGGAATCAAAGAATTTTGAAAGATAGCCAGAAGTTATGGCAATGTGATATAAGAAGGAAGACATAGCAAAATTCAAATGTGGAAGCAAGGCCAAAAAGAATGCCAACAGCTAACCACCGTTTTATATTAACAAATTGTTCTTTGATTAGAGTAGGAACAAAATATTCAAATACTTACTAATCAGTTTAAAGTGAATGTGACCAATGTGGATAACAAAGGAGCAACATTTTTGGCAATCAGGCGCCCACCTGAAGAATAAATGAATATATTTTCAAATTCCAGCAAGCAGGCGTCCAACTGAAGAATAAGGGAATATCTTTTCAAAGTTCAGCAAGCAGGCGCCCACCTGAAGAATAAGGGAATATCTTTTCAAAGTTTAGCAAGCAGGCGCCCACCTGAAAAATAAGAGAATATCTTTTCAAAGTTTAGCATGTAGGCACCCACCTGAATAATAAGGGAATGTCTTTTTCAATTTTAGCAAGCAGGCGCCCACCTGAATAATAAGGGAATATCTTTTCAAGCTGTAAGTAGGCGCCCACCTGAATAATAAGGGAATATCTTTTCAAAGTTCAGCAAGTAGGTGCCCACCTGAAGAATAAGGGAATATCTTTTCAAGCTGTAAGCAGGCGTCCACCTGAAGAATAAGGGAATATCTTTTCAAAGTTCAGCAAGCAGGCGCCCATTCGAAAAATAAGGGAATATCTTTTCAAGCTGAAGCAGGTGCCCACCTGAAGAACATGAGAATATTTTTCAAGATTAGCAGTCAGGCACCCACCTGGAAAATAAGGGAAGTATAGCACAATTTTATCACAAGTCAATATTCAGTAACATCATGCATCCATTTAACAAACTGGGGCAAAACTTTTCTTTGTCTTTAAGTTGTAAGCAGGCGCCCACCTAAAAAATAAGGGAATACTTCTTCAAGCTGAAAGCAGGCACCCACCTGGAAAACAAGGGAATATCTTGCAAGCATAATAATTGCAACCAGGATCCCACCTGAAAAATAAGGGAATGTATTTCAAAGCATGTTGTAAGCAGTCACCCACCTGAAGCATAAGGGAAGTATCATTTGAAATTTCGCTTTAATCCTGATATTTAATAACATGGTATACCCAAGAATTATACGGGGCAGAAAACTTTTAAGTCGTAAGCAGGCACCCACCTGAAGAACAAGGGAATACATTTTTCAATTTCAACAAGCATGCGCCCACCTGAAAAACAAGGGAATACATTTCAAGCAAGTTGTAAGCAAGGCACCCACCTGAAGAATAAGGGAATACATTTTTCAATTTCAACAAGCAGGCGCCCAACTGAAAAACAAGGAAATACATTTCAAGCGCCCACCTGAAGAACAAGGAAATACTTTTCCAAGCAATAGTAACGAGGAGTCAACCTGAATAATGGACACAATCAAAAGTTATGCAAGATACAAGTTCAACACAAGAACAAGTTGGAAGACATAGATAGGATTTTGTAAATCATAGAGCATAGCTTAGGCTAGATTCTTTTGTATTTACCACGGTGTAATAAGGGGATCAACAATCAACGATAACAAGTAATAGTAATAACCTGGTAGTCCCAACTACCAGATATTTCTGAACTATACTGACCTGATTCTTGTTTAGCCCATGATATGTAGTCAATCTATGAAGCAGGATGCGGTCAAAACTTTCAAAAATGCTTCACATGGAATATGCGAATGGGCAAAAATCTCTCATTACTGCTCACTTATCTTTGCACTGAAACTCTGCGTGTTCCCGCGCAAAGAGGGGAAACTGTGAGCACGTGATTTTTCCCCAAGAAAATCATTCCAAAATATACGCAATTTTTTTTTGAATTTGTGTGGCAATTTGTTGATAATTATTTGCTTAATAATAACTCATAAAATAAGTGGAAATACCAGGATTTATTTTTGAAAAAAAAAACAAAAATAAGAAAAAACAAAATATCATAAAAATAGAAATTAATTACTCTTTAATTTTAGAAAAATCAGAAAATTAAAAGAAAATACAAGAAAAATACAAGGAATAATAAATACAAGAGTAATATACAAAAATATAGAAAAGAAAATAAATACAAAAAATACGAAAATACAAAATACAATGTATAATGTAAGGCACAAATACAATATACAAGAATTGGGCCAATTACAATTCAGTGGCCCAAGTGATATAATACACATACCAGGCCCTAATGAAATATAACCGGTTGGCCTTAATATTAAACCAAACGACACCATCCACGTTAATTAAATCTGGACCGTTGAAAATTTAATCAAACAGTCCAAAACAATGATTGTCTAATAGTAAAACGACGTTGCCTAATGGAATTAATCTGAACCGTTGGCAACTTTAATCTAAAGGTCACAATTAAATGACCAATTAATGAAAACGGCATCGTAATTGGATCAATTGAATTTGAGCTGTTGGTACATTTAATCCAACGGTCTCAGATCAACCAAGGGTTTTGAATACCTAAAACATTACATGTTATTTCATTTCACCTCTTCGTCTCTTTGCTGAAACCCTAGCCGCCCAAATAACCTCTCCACCATCGCTGAAAATTCACCGGCGGTGGTTCGTCACCTCTTCCAGTCAGGCTGCCATTAACACCCCTTGGCCTATTTCTTCTCCTCTTTCACCCTATCTTATCAACTTCCCCAGAAAACTCCTGGAAAACCTCAAATAATCCAAAAGGTGTCGCTGGAACCCTACTCTGGTGACCACCACTTATGAACCAGAGTCTGCTATTAATACCCTCTGACTGTCTCCTCATCCTCTTTAACCCAACCTAGGTAGTTTTCCTCGAATAAGCCCCAAACCCTTCGAATATTAAAAAATGTGTCGTCGGAATCCTACTCCGGCAAACACTCCTAGTCCAAAAACTACCCTGTTAAACCCATATCCCTATTTCCTAAGAGTCTTTTCACAAAAAAAGACTCGATGAGTCTGCCCGAGGATCAAAAATCGAAGAAAAACGACTCCTGAACTTCTAATGTCCTGAATAATCAAGAAAAATTGAAGTAAAATAAAGAAAAGAAAACAGAAGAAAGAAAGAGAGAAAAGAAAAAGCAAGAATTGAAAAGCTAAGTGTCCTAATATTGGTGTTTCTATTTGCATGCTTTCCTGATCTTGTCTATTTTTTCTGTTACAGATCTCTTTGCCTTCCTGATTATTATATTTGTTTTATTACATGTCTAGTTGTCTTATGATCTTGCTTAGTTGTGAAAAGCATGCCTGTGACCTCGTAGTTTTCTGATCTTTTCTACTTTGGAATCACATGGTTATAGTTTTCTTTTCTGATAAAATTCCTTAGTCAAAAAATCGCATGTTTTGTTGTTCATAGCCACACTTAGATTTTCTAGGGTTTTTACTTGATAAGGTCGCAATGATATGATTGAGTATTCTGTTGATTAGATTCTACCTATGATTAATTTGTTCCCTTGAATCTCGTTAATTGAGTACTTAGACCTAATTTGACTATATCTGTAAAGCTATCTATTGTTGGCTATTTCTGTAATTCGATTTTGACTTTGACTTTTAAATTTCTGATTGATAAGGGGTTAAATGGGTAAATAAAAGGAAAATACATGGCTAAAGGGGAAAGAATAATTGGTATATTGTAAATAAACTAAGGGGTTAAAGGTATACGTGGCAATGCTGGCTGGTTCGTGGGTAAATAATTGAAGAATAAGGGGTATTCTGGGTACAATGAAAGGGTAAATAGGTAGAAACTGAAAGCAAGTGAGGGTAATATGGATAATTAAGGGTAATTAAAATAATATAGATGCCACTAGAACCTTCTAGTAGGGGTACTGGTGTATTTACGATTAAACTAGGTGTATTAATCTAAAAATAATTCATAAGATAAGGGGTGGGAAATTAGAATATTAATTTCAAAATTTTCTCCCATTTTATTCTATAAAAAGGCCTCCTTAGGCCACCTTTTGAGAGGTTGAGAAGTTTAGCAGTTTGAAAATTGAGAAGTTTTACAACTCTAGGGTTCGAAAAGTTCTGAACGGGTTAAATAGTTCAAATTTCATAATACTTCTACTGTCTATTGGTTTTGATTCAAGTTCGAGTGGAAATCTCTTGAGTTCTGGTGTTCTCATCTATTGTTATGTGCAAATATTGGTTGCTGAAGTTGTTTGCTCTGTGGTTTTCCTTGAGAAGCTGTTTGGTTAAGTCTTTGTATCGATTCTGTTGTGAATCTGCTAGTTATTGCTTGCTGAAGTCCTGTCATTGCTAATATTCTTCCTCTATTTGCCTTAGACTCATTGAGTTTATTTTACTTTTTTCCAGGTACACTTCTGAACTTTGAAGATGTAATTAGAATTTTTGAAGTTATAAAACTACACGACAAGTTTACTAGCTTTCAATCATGTTTACTTCATAGACGTAGAACTATATAGATTGATATGTAATTTGTTAGGAAAATTATATGTATAAATAGGACTATGGACTGTATGGACTATGAACTTGAACTTATATTTCCTTTAAGTAATTTAGTTTGGATATCACGTAGAAAGTCATATGAAATAAATTAATCACATAGAGTAAGGATAAGAATAAATTGAAAAAAAAAAGTTTAAAGTCTGTTTTGATTGATCATGTTGAGACGAATCAGAAAGTGAATTGGAAATCTAAGAATTCGTATGTTATACTTAGTTCATTGTTAGTCAATTTAAGTAAATAAAAGTATGAGTTATTCATATTTGAATTCTGATTAATTAATACGTTAAACGTCAGGTTAATTCATGTAAAAGAAGTTGTAATGAGTTTTTAGTAATAAGTATAAAGTGATTGCTTCAGCATGAACACTTTTGTGTATCAACTCGAGTAAAGTGTTCTGTAGTGTAATTTTAATATTTTTAATTTAATGAAAAAGTAAATCAACTCTGCGTTTGAACATATAACACTGCAATTAATCAATAATGGTAATCCGTCAATAACGGTAGATAATCTAAGGATCCTTCAAAAGCAGGTGTAATCAACTAGAATAAACCAGGCCGTAATATCTAAATAGAAATCAGTGGTAATGCTTTTAGTTAATTTCTGATATTGTAGTTATAATATTCGTTTACATATATGATTGGTTCAATGACAAAGTTTGAGCCTGTTTTGAATTTGTTAACAACCTGGGCTTGATCAGGTAATGAGGCCCAAATCCAATCGCGATGGCTTGTGTGCCAATGAGAGATGAACTCATAAATGCGAACTTGGCTCTAATTAGCCCTATGCATGGTTGTGCCTTACCCTTGGCTAGCCTGATTTCCAGGCCAAAAACACGTAATATCCTTGATGTGAATGGACTATCAATACAAACTATAATAAGACAGCATTAATAGTTATTTTAGATAAGGGAAAAATAATAATAGAAAACATAGCACACTAAAGGCTTGACCTTTTAAAAAATAAATGAGATAAGCCTCGTTATAAGACAAAATGCACGGGGCCCTCAATTAAGTGTTATAAAATCCTTAGATTCGGAAGGACCGTTTAGCTAATTTCACGGTCTTTCCAAAAGTAATAAGACATAGATATTTTAGGTGCGATTTTAATATACATTCTCAAGTACGGGTGCACATTTATGTGACCCAAATCTTATTCTCAACGGAATCAAAATATATTTAAAGCCACGGGCGTACTGGTACGGTGTGGTTCAAAAATGCATTTTCACGATGTTGCAATTCCTTAAATTGATAAAGCGGAATGATAACAATGCACATAATCAGAATATATAGAGAAATCAGATAAAAGCAAATACAATAGTTGAGCGGCCGTGCGAGAACCACGGAATTCAGGAGTGCCTAATTCCTTCTCCCGGATTAAGAGAATTCCTTATCCGGATTTCTAGTTTGCAGACTGTAATAGAGTCAAACTTTCCTCGGTTCGAGATTAAACCGGTGACTTGGGACACCATTATATTCTCAAGTGGTGACTCTAAAAAACTAAAATAACTAATCCCGTTCCGATTGTCCTTAAATTGGAAAAACTCCTTTCCCTTCTTTATTATATCCCTTCCCGGGGTGTAGTAAAATAAGCGGGGCTTCCTGGTAAAAGAAAGTGAAAAAGAAGGTGTGAGAATGCATATACACCGTACTCGATCATTTATCAAATAGCAATTAATAATACTCTAATCATAATCCCTCAAGCCAAAGTTAGATCAAACACTTACCTCGGTCTAAAGAATAGCAATCAACTCTCTAATACTGCCTTTCCTCTACAATCTGACTCTGAAACAATAATATCTAGGAATAATTAATTCAATCATATCAATAAAGACTCAATGGGAACATCCCATAGCCTAGGTATGAATTTCCTAGCATTCTTCCAAAAATACCAAAATTTGACACTAGGCCCACATGGTCCAAACACGAGGCTCGGACCAAAACCCAATCACCCATAACCTCACGAGTTCAAATATATAATTTGTTTTAAGATTCGATCCCAAATTGAGGTTGAATCACCCAAAATTCTCAAAACCCTAACTCTGCCCAAAACCCTTTATTTCTACTTTGATTTCGCGATTTAGGCTTAGAAACTTGCTAATTAATGAAGGAAAAGTGAATAAAATGAGTGGGGAATTACTTACCCAAGTGGTCTTAAAGAATAGGGGCTTTAATGTCTTCCTAAAGCTTGGGAGAGAAGAGAGCTCGTGAGAAATGTGAAGAAATCTCGAGTGTATTGTTTATGTTATTTTTAAAAAAAAAATCATTGGACATTTTTGTTCTATGCATTCGCGATAGAGGGTCGACTTTGTAATGAGTAGGGTCAGACAAGCATCGCGTTCACGGTAGAAAAGGGTGCGAACGCGAAGAAGGAAATTCTGGGTCCAGGGATATTGGCCTATGCAAACGCATTGGCACACATGCGAACACGATAGGAAGAGGCTGGAGACCTACGTGAACGATGTCCAGCCATCGCGAATGCAAAGAAGGGAGGAGGGCTGAGCCCTCAAGGTCCAATAACTTCATGCGATTGTGGTCCATCCATCGCGAACACGAAGGAGGAGGGACCTGAAGCTATGCGAACGAGAAAGGACACATGCGAACGCGATGAAGGATTCTACCGTTCACATGTTGCAGAAAATCTGCAATTCCACTAAGTGCAAAACTACCCCGAACACCTCCGAAAACACTCTCGAGCCCTCGAGACTCCTAACCAAACCCGCATACTAACTCAACAACCTCATACAAACATAACCAAGCGATCAAATCGCCATAACAATATCAAAATTAATGAATCAAACCTCAAAATCATCATTTTTCATTCTAACTTCATAAACTACAAACTTTAGATATTTAGGTCTGAAACACGTCAAATGATGTCCAATTTCGACCAAACTTTAGAAAAAGCACTTAACACATATTTAATACTTGTACAGGGCGGCGGAACCAAAAATACGAGCTTGATACCATAATCTTTTAATCAATTTTCATTTCCATTTTTCTTAATAATTTCGGAAAAACAATTTCATAGAAAAATTCTTTTCCTCGGGTTCTAGACCTCGGATTTCGACTCCGGGCACATGACCGAGTACCATATTTTTCTATAAACTCTCCGGGACCGTCAAATTATGGTTCTAGGTCCGTTTACTAAAAATGTTGACCGAAGTCAACTTTAATTATTTTAAAGCCGCATTTTAAAAAAAAAATCACATAATTTAACATATAATCTTTCTGGCTACGTGCCTGGACTGCTTACGCAAATCAAGGCAACTAAAAGTGAGGTTTTCAAGGCCTCGGAAGTGCAAAAAAAGAGAGAAATCCGATGATGACCCTTTGGTCGTCATATTCTCCACCTCTAAAACAACTATCCGTCCTTGAACAAACAAAAAAAAGAAGTACCTGAGTCAGGAAATAGATGAGGATAGCGGCTCTGCATATCAGACTCGGACTCCCAGGTCGATGCCTTAGAAGGATGATCTCTCCACTAGATACGCATTGAAGGAAAACTCTTCGACCTCAACTGTCGAACCTGCTGGTCTAGGATGGCTACCGACTCCTCCTTGTAAGACATATCCTTTTCCAACTAGACAATGCTGAAATCTAACATGTGGTATGGATCATCGTGATACCTCCGAAGCATGGACACATGAAACACTGGATGCACGACTGACAAGCTGGGTGGCAAGGCAAGTCTGTAGGACACCTCTCCCACACGATCAAGAATCTCAAATGGGCCAATGAACCTAGGGCTAAGCTTTCCTTCTTACCGAATCTTATCACACCCTTCATAGGCGACATATGGAGCAATACTCGCTCACGAACCATGAAAGTTACATCTCGAACCTTGCGACTCGCATAACTCTTTTGCCGCGAATGAGCCGAATGAAGCCTATCCTGAATGATCTTGTCCTTATCCAAGGCCCTCTTGAACTAAATCTGTACCCAATAACCGAGCCTGTCTCTGCTCAAACCATCCGACTGGAGACTGACATCGCCTACTATACAATGCCTCATATGGAGCCATTTGAATGCTGGACTGGTAGCTGTTGTTGTAGGCAAACTCCACTAAAGGCAAAAACTTGTCCCAAAAGACTCCATAATCTGTGACACAGGCTCAGAGCATATCCTCCAATTTTTGAATAGTCCTCTCGGATTGGCCGTCCGTCTGAGGATGGAACGTTGTGCTCAACTGAACCTTGGTGCCTAACTCCTGCTGAATTTCTCTCTAGAAGAACGAGGTAAACTCCGTACCTTGGTCCGAAATGATAGATATCGATGCCCCATGAAGGCGGACAATCTCTCGGATGTAGATCTCAGCTAACCTCTACGATGAATAGGTGGCTGCAACAGGAATGAAATGCGCTGACTTGGTCAACCTATTAACAATGACCCAAATAGCATCAAACTTCTTCCGAGTCATCGGAAGTCCAGTAACGAAATCCATGGTAATCCTCTCCCACATCCATTCGGGAAGCTCAATCCTCTGAAACAAACCACCAGGCCTCTGATGCTCATACTTAACATGCTGGCAATTCAAACATTGAGCCACATATACAATCTTTCTTCATCCTACGCCACCAATAATGCTGCCGAAGTCCTAATACATCTTCGTGGAGCCCGGGTGAATAGAATATCGAGAACTATGGGCCTTCGTTAAGATCAACTCTCAAATCCCATCGACATTAGGCACACAAACTCATCCCTACAACCTCAAAACACCCTCATCATCTAAAGTCACCTTCATGGCACCTCCATGCTGCACCATGTCTCTTAGGACACATAAATGAGGATCGTCAAACTACCGATCATGGATATGTTCCAATAATGAATAACAAACGACCATGTAAGCTAACACTCTACTAGGATCAGAAATGTCCAACCTCACAAACGGATTGACCAAGGCCTGAATATCCAAAGCAAGTGGTGTTTGACTGACCAGAACATAAGCAAGACTATCCATGCTGGTGGACTTCCTACTCAATGCATCGGCCACCACATTGACTCTCCCCGGGTAGTACAAATGTCACAACCTGGATTTCCCTCCATCAAGATCGTGATGGAGCCTACTCGTGGTAGCTAGGATTGTTTTCATTAGTAAAACCATCTTGTTGTCAATTTAATAACAATAACTGCCGAAGTCTAATTTTTATAAGTTTGAAATAAATACGAAAATACTCAGCAACATCCTCTACCCAAGATTTGGTGTTACATACTCATGAACCACTAAGAATAAACTACATATAAAGGTCTGAAAGAAATATAATAGATGTCTGTCTCAAAACAATGAGACCACGGTATAAATGAAAAGCATAAGAAGAGATGTCAAGCCTACGGACGCCTGCAAGGGTACCTAAGTCTCGTGGTAATAAGATCCTGCTATCGAACTACTGCTGCTGCTACTCAACACTTGGACCTATGCAAAAATGCACAGAAGTGTAGTATCAGCACAACCGACCTCATGTGCTGGTAAGTGCCTAGCCTAACCCCAGCGAAGTAGTGACGAGGCTTGACTGAACACCACATAAACTTGTGTAGTGATCAAATATACAACGGAAAATCAAATATCAAGAAATCAATAACAAGGGAGGGGGAACATGCTGCGGGGAAATATAAACAAACAGTAACCCAGAGTAACAACCAAAAACAGCTTAATTCCATAATGAAACAAGAAATGACTATTCAGACATAACCACAGATGTCAACAACTATTGCGGTGTGCAACCCGCTCCATAATTACCATTGTTGCGGCGTGCAACCCGCTCTACATATCACTTGTTGTGGCGTGCAACCTGACCCACATTATTTATAATTTATCATTATTGCGGCGCGCAACTCGATCCTCAGTATCATTTGATAGTCTAAGTCCCCAAGCAATAGTCAAAATCAAGGGACACATAGCAGACCAATACATAGCAATCATCCCGATAAGAGAATACAATTAACAGCTCGATCATCCCGGCAAGGGAGCATAATTAATAGTTCAATCATCCCAGCAAGGGAGCACAATTAATAGTTCAATCATCCCGGAAAAGGAGAATACACATTAAATACGTACGTCCCGGCAAGGGATTAATCAACAACGTTTCCTTTTTCTTTACTTTACTCATCTTATAATTCACTTTACTATTTTGAGCCAACGCTCCAAAGAATTTAATGATCATTTACTGTACACATGTTATTCACGGTGTATAGACATTCTCTAATAACATGGAATTCACATTATAAGGACTCACGGTCATGCTACACACCAATGAATAGATACTCGTCACCATGCCTATACATCGTACTCGATCACATAGCAATTAGTAACAAGACTCAACTCCTATTCCCTCAAGCTAGGGTAAGACCAAACACTTACCTCAAAGCCTTGAAGTCCGCTTAACCTTCAACTAATGCTTTACCCCGTGATTCAACCTCCAATTTGCTCGAATCTAATCACAATTTGTTCAATTACTTTAATAAATACTATATGAATTGGTTTGAATGCACAAAAATTGTTTTCCCAAGTTTTAATAAAAATTTCCCAAAATGGCCCCATGCCCACGTGGTCGAAACTCGAGGTTTAGACCAAAACTCAATCACCCATAACCCAACGAATCCAAAGATATAATTTATTTTAAGGTTCGACCCCAAATTGGGGTTGAATTATCCAAAATTCTCAAAACCCTGACTTTGCTCAAAACCCATAATTTCTACCTTAAACTTCATGATTTTGGGCTAGGATTTCAGTAATTAATGAAGAAAATTGAAAGAAATAAGTGGAACAATGCTTACCCAAGAAGTTTTGATGAATGGGAGCTTCTATGGACGCCTAAGTGCTTGGAGAAGAAAGGGTTTCGTGTAAAATATAAAAATCCCATAACTATTCTTTTTTGAGCTTTTAAAATTAACTGGGCAAAAATGCCCTATGCGATCGCGGAAGAGACATTGCGATTGCATATGGTAATGGGGAGTAAAGTATTGCGATCACATAAGTCATTATGAGAACGCATAGAGGAAAAGCATAGGCAGTCCAGGTTTGGACTTTAACAAAGTGGGAACGTGGAGTATCAATTGCGTTCACATAGAAGCAACTGATGAACCTATGCAATCGCAGAAAAGTGTATGCAATGGCATAGAACAAATGACGGCACATGGAAGGATACACTCTGTGTGATCGCGAAATAACCTATGCGATCACATAGAACTAAATACCAGAACACCGGAACTGAGTTTCCTGCAATTTTTACAAAGTTCAAAATACCCCGAACCATCTTCGAATCACTCCCGAGCCCTCGGGGCTCCCAACCAATCACACACACTAACTCAAAACATCATACAAACTTGCTCGAGTGATCAAGTCACCAAAGTTACATCAAATTCAAAGAAGTAAACCCCATGATCATCAATTTTCATTTCAAAGTTCATAAACCTTAACTTTAGCTATTTAGGTCCGAAACACGTTAAATGACATTCGCTTTGAACCAAACTTTACAGGAAGCACTTAAACAATATATAACACTTGTAACGGGCATCAGAACCAAAATACGAGCCTGATACCATAGTCTTTTAATCAATTTTCATTCTTATTTATAATTTCAAAAAAAAACAATTTATGAGAAAAATTCTTTTACTTAGGTTCTAGACCTCAGATTTCGATTCCGGGCACATGCCCGAGTCCCATATTTTTCTACGGATCTTGCGGGATAGTCCTATCTCGGGTCCAGGTCCGTTTACCAAAAATATTGACCAAAGTCAATTATAATTATATTAATATAAAAATTCTTCAAATTTTTCACAGAATTCACGTATTTCAACATAAAAACTTTATGTCTAACACATGTGTAGGGTCGTCGTCATACCTCCAAAGAATAGATACATGGAAAACTAGATGCACGGCTTATAAGATTGGTGGTAATGCAAGTCTATAAGCCACCTCTTCCACTCGAACAAGAATATCAAACGGACCACTTTACATAGGGCTAAGCTTGCCCTTCTTTCCAAACCTCATCACGCCCTTCATAGGCGACACCCGGAGCAATACCCGCTCACCAACCATGAAATCTACACCTCAGACCTTACGGTCTACATAACTCTGTGCCTAGTCTGAGCTGAACGCAACCTCTCTTGAATAGTTTTGACTTTATCTAAGGCCTCCTGAACTAAGTCGGTACCTAACAATCGATCCTCTCCCGGCTGAAACCATCCGACTGGAGATCGACATCGCCTACCATACAATGCTTCATATGGAGCCATCTGAATGCTGGACTAGTAGCTGTTGTTGCAAGAAAACTCTTCTAAAGGCAAAAATTGGTCCCACGAGCCTCCAAAGTTGACGACACAGGCTCGGAGCATATCTTCCAAAATTGAATAGTCCGCTCGAACTAACCGTCTGTTTGATGATGGAATGTTGTGCTCAACTGAACCTGGGTGCCTAACTCTTGCTAAACCACTCTCCAGAAGCGCGAGGTAAGCTGCATACCCCAATTTGAGATAATAGATATCGGCACCCCATGAAGGCGAACAATCTCCCGGATATAAATCTCCGCTAACCTCTTGGATGAAAATGAGACTGCTACTGGAATGAAATGTGCTGACTTGGTTTGGGAAACCAAATTTAGACAGAAATAGCTCAGGACTGGTATCAGAATAACATGCCAATATCATAGAAATAATAGTAATGATCCTCGCGGGATCCCAATAATTGGCTCATGGCCGAAAGATATCCACAACCATCCAAGTAGGAGGTTTACCGGTTCAATATCAGCCAAAGACACAGTATAGTATTACCAGGTCGGACTAAGCCATAGTTCCCAATCACATTCGACCTTGCACTCACAGGAGAGTACGTGTCTCGCCTCAATACAACATCACATAGTGATATACCGGGGTTTCGAACCTGCTGGTCATCACCCACACCCATTACTCACCTCGACTCGGCTATTAAACTAGTCCGCAATGCCCTTGCCACGAGAATCGGCCTCCACAGTGCAGAATCTGATCAAAATCAATAGAAATGCATCAAAATAGTCTAAAGGGACATAGCCCAATCGAAACAACTCGAATTACACCAAAAACCACAAAGTTGCCAAAACCCGACTTTTGGTACGCTTCTTGAAAAATTACAAAAGTTACATTTTCAGAATCCTTATCTCAACACACATCCATACATATAAAGTTGTCAAAATCGGACTCCGTTTGCCCATTCAAATCGATGATTTTCAATAACCTAGACTTAGAGCAAAAACCTCCATTAATACACCTCTAATTCTTCCAATTTCAGGTATAAACTCCATAATTTAGCAAGATAATAACATAAATTAAGTCCATGAATGATTACCTGAAGAATCCCTTCGATTTCCTCTTAAAATCGCCCCAAATCGCCTCTTGGTTTAAGCCTTAGCGTGTTATAACATTCTGAAATTTTAACCCTTCTGTTTCTTTAACACATACACGTTTTCTGCTTCTGCGGTTTTGGACTCGCACCTGCGAGTCCGCTTCTGCGACAATTTTGTCGCTTTTGTGACATCTCACTTAACTGCCCCTTTCGCTTCTGCGGTCCAAGTCTCGCACCTGCGAGACCGCTTAAGCGAATAATACTTCGCTTCTGCGAAGACCACCCAGCTGCCTACTTCCGCTTTTGCGGCCATAGGCTCACAGAAGCGAGCCCGCTCCTACGATTTCCTAGCCGCTTCTGTGGACTTGCCCGACCAGGTCCAATCTCGCTTCTTTGAGACAATCTTCACTCCTGCGGATCCGCTTCTGCGGTTCCCCATCTGCAGAAGCGGAATAACTGCTGTAATTTATGACAGCAGCTCCATAATACCAAAATCCTTCCGTTTGACCTCACGAAATCATCCCGAGGCCCCCGAGACCTCAACCAAAAATACAAATCCACTCTAAATCATCACACAAACTTGTTCCAATCATAAAAACACAACCTCAAACACACGAATCATCAAATTAAGGTTGGTTCAAGCCTAAGATTCAACTAAAACTTTCGAAACCTACATTCTATCAAAAACCCGACCAAACGATGTCTGAATGACTTGAAAATTTGCAGACATATCCAAAATCACCTAACAAAGCTATAGCAACTATCAGAATTCCATACCGACTCCCAGATCAAAACCTCACCTATCGATCGGATTCCGCCAAAACTCCAACTTAGCCAATTCAAGCCTATTTCTACACCGGACCCCCAAATTCAATTCTGATTGCTCCCCGTAAGTTACAAATCACCTCCCTGAACTAACCAAATTATTGGAATTCAATTTCGAGCCCTCTAACCAATAGTCAACTCCAGGTTGACTTTTCATAAACAAGCTTTACTCAAAAAGGCTATATGCCTCATTTTCAACCAAAATCAATCCCAATTCACTCAAGACTTTAACACAGATAGAGAAATATGAAACACATAAATGAAGGGGTAACAGGGTTGTAACTCTCGTGACAACGGGCCAGGCCGTCACATTCTCCCCCACTTAAGAAAATGCTCGTCCTCGAGCGGGTCAAGAAACATACCTGGAGACTTAAATAAGTGAGGATATCTGCTCCGTATTCCTGCACGCTTTGGTCCCGACCTCTCCACTGAACCTTTACTGATGCAATGTCCTTGGACCTCAATCTCCTCACCTGACGACCCAATATAGCTATAGGCTCCACATCATAGGTCAAGTCATCATCAAGCTGAATAGTGCTGAAATCCAACACATGCGATGGGTCACCAACATATTTCCGGAGCATAGATGCGTGGAACACTGGATGAAAATGTGATAGGCTGGGTGGAAAATCAAGCATATAGGCCACCTCTCCGATCCTCAGAAGGATCTCAAAAGGGCCAATGAATCTCGGACTGAGCTTTCCTTTCTTCCCAAATCTCATGACGCCTTTCATAGGCGAAACCTTCAGTAAGACCTTCTCACCCACAGAATAAGACATATCCCGAACCTTCCGGCCCGTATAACTCTTCTGGCACGACTGAGTTGTGCGAAGTCTCTCCTGAATCACCTTTAACTTGTCCAAAGCATCCTGGACTAACTCTATCCCCAACAACCTTGCCTCAACGGGCTCAAACCAACTCACTGGAGATCTACACCGTCTCCCATATAGAGCCTCATACGGCTCTATCTGGATACTAGATTGGTAGCTGTTATTATAGGCAAACTTTGCGAGAGGCAAATAATCAGCCCATGAACCACCGAAATTAATAACACAAGCTCGCAACATATCCTCCAAGATCTGAATAGTACGCTCGGATTGTCCGTCTGTCTGAGGATGAAATGCAGTACTCAACTCAACCTAGGAGCACAACTCACGCTGAAATGTCCTCCAGAACTGCGAAGTAAACTGAGTACCTCTGTCTGATATGATAAAAACTGGGACTCCATGCAATCTCAAGAACTCCTGAATGAATATCTCAGCTAACCGCTCCGAGGAGTATGTAGTACACACAGGAATGAAGTGTGCTGACTTGGTCATACTATCCACAATCACCCAAACTGAATCAAACTTCCATGCTGTCCGAGGGAGTCCACTAACAAAGTCTATAGTGATCCTTCCCATTTTTACTCGGGAATATCAATATGCTGAAACATGCCACTGAGCCTCTGATGCTCGTACTTAACCTGCCTGCTGATAGTTGAGGCACTGTGCTACATGTCTCACAATGTCCATCTTCATTTTCCTCCACAAATAATGATGTTTCAGGTCCTGGTACATCTTCATGGCACCTGGATGGATAGAATACCGTGAGCTGTGGGCCTCGTCTAATATCAACTCACGAAAGCCATCAACATTAGGCACGCATATCCGGCCATGCATCCTCAATACACCGTCACTATCAATAGTGATATCTCTGGCATCATCATGCTGAACTCTTTCCTTAAGGACAAGCAAATGTGGATCATCATACTGGCTCTCACGGATACGATCATATAAAGAAGACCGAGAAACAACACAAGCCAACACCCTGCTGGGCTCTAAAATATCTAACCTCACTAACCGGTTAGCCAACGCCTGAACATTATAAGCAAATGATCTCTCCCCAACTGGAATATACACCAAGATGCCCATACTGACCGCCTTTCGGCTCAAAGCATCGGCCATCATTGGCCTTCCCCGGATGATATAGAATAGTAATGTCATAATCCTTGAGCAACTCAATCCATCTCTGCTATTTCAAATTAAGATCCCTCTGTCTGAACAAATTGTGGAGACTACGATGATCGATATACACCTCACAGGACACGTCGTACAAATAGTGCCTCCAAATCTTTAAGGCATGAACTATGGCATCTAACTCCAAATCATGAACATGGTAGTTCTTCTCATGAGGCTTTAACTGTCGAGAAGCATAAGCAATCACTCTACCCTCCTGCATCAAGACACAACCTATCCCCACTCTCGAGGCATCGCAATATACAGTAAAAGAACCTGAAGCTGATGGCAAGACTAATACTGGAGTTGTGGTCAAATCTATCTTGAGCTTCTGAAAGCTCTCCTTGCACTTATCCGACCACACAAATGGTGCGCCCTTCTGCGTCAACCTGGTCAAAGAAGAAGCAATGAATGAAAATCCCCAAACAAACCGGCGATAATATCCCGCCAAACCAAGGAAACTCCTCATCTCCGTAGCTGAGGACGGTCTAGGCCAACTCTGCACCGCCTCTATCTTCTTTGGGTCAATGTGCAGAAGAGTAGCATGATCACACCACAGCGGTGCCCAATAAGTACCAAGACTAACCTCTGTGGGGTAGTGACGAGTAACAGTCAATGCATCTACCGGTGAAATAAAAAGTATAATCATGGTAGATAAGGAAACGAAATATAAATATGTAAAGTCTGTTTGGATAGTCAAAAATGCTACAGATAACAATAAAGGGAAAGGCAACAGTAACAACGAGAATACAATAAATGATGATACCAAATGACGGAAGAATCATAATCCAAATCCTACAATCAAGACACAGCAAGGGCCTCTACTTAACAATTCATATCCTCCAATGATGTTCACATAAGGTCTTATTCAACTCTTACTACAATTTCACCAAGTCTCAGACGAATCATAACTCACGAAAGCCCAGTATTTGAAATCTAACACCTGGCATCCTATGCCCCATCAATTTCACGATCATGCTGATAACTAACTGGATAACTAGGGCCACTCTCACATATATAATGGATAACGAGGGCGTATCTCCACCTTAGAAAAAATCGGAAGGTATTCCCCTCTAATGGGGAGAGTCCAACTACGTGTATGCTTGTGCAAGTGTGTTTAACAAGAACTCCACCAGCTAGTAAGTAGAGGAGGTAGAACGGCAAGCACCAAAAATGTTTGCACACGGACAGAATCAATAAAAACATCAGCTCAAGACAAAATGAGTTTAACAGGGGATCTCCCAAGATATCGTCCTGCAGTCCCAAACATAAATATGTGTGCTAGGGATCTCTTGGTATCCCGAGGATCTCTTTGTATCCTCAATATATGTACTGGGGGTCTCTTGGTATCCCGTGGATATCTTGGTATTCTCAATATAAGTGCTAGGGATCTCTTGGTATCCTGAGGATCTCTTGGTATCCTCAATATGTGTGTTGGGGATCTCTTGGTATCCCAAGAATCTCTTGGTATCCTCAATATATGTGTTGGAGATCTCTTGGTATCCCGAGGATCTCTTGGTATCATCAATATATGTGTTGGGGATCTCTTAGTATCCCGAGGATCTCTTGGTATCATCAATATAAGTGCTGGGGATCTCTTGGTATCCTCAATATATGTGCTATGGATCTCTTGGTATCACGTATTACAGCCCAATCAACATTAAATACATGTGCATGGCATCACCCTTTGTGCCTTATCACTCTTTCCCACCCAAATAATAGAACAATAACATCCCGGCAAGGGAGTCAACAATAGAAGACAATAACATCTCGGCAAGGGAATCCATAATAAAAAACAATAACAACAATAGAAGACAATAACATCTCGGCAAGGGAATCCACAATAAAAAACAATAACATCCCGGCAAAGGAATCCACAATAGAAACGATAACGTCCCGGTAAGGGAATCAACCATAGAAATAATAACGTCCCGGCAAGGGAATCCATAATAGAATAATAACATCCCGGCAAGGGAGCCCACAATACATAAGAAGGGTCACGGAAAAACAAGAAGCACGATAACCTCAACAAATAACAAGACATAATAAGTGTATGATAGCTACACCGGTGACCACAACAATTGGACATGTAACAAATTTGCATGACGTCACAAAGGATATCTAACTTCTTTCCAAATAAGATCAATTAATCACATGAGAGATAGAAATACTGCTTTTTCTTTCAAATAAAGATAAGTAGTTAGGAATGATATTAGACATGTATAAATCAATTTGGCAATAAGTATACACCAAAAGGGCAAATATTTCCAAGTAATACATGTAGAGGTGAAATTAATAGCAGGGAACTCAATTATATCGAGCACAACTCCATACTCAGTGATGATAAGGGTTTAAGAGCCTAAATGGATCAATTTACCACAAATAAATTTGAGCACACACTCGTCACCTCGCGTGCAAGGAATATAATCAACATAGAAGACTGAAATCCTTAGGGGAAGTCCCCCATACAAGGTTAGACAAGATACTTACCTCAAACCGGCTAAAATTAACTAGCAACCACATATTTTCCATGAGTTCTCGACTCTAAATGCCCCAAATCTATTCAATTAAATCATACTTTATAATTAACATCTCAAGCAACTGATTCTATTATTTTATTCAAAGCTAAAACGCGAAATTAGGTAAAATAACCAAAATGCCCCTCAGGACAACGGCTCGAAATCAAAATTTTTTTATATTTTCAGAAACCTCGTACTCTCAGAAGTCTAACCATATAAGAATCTCCCAAATCGGGGGTTAAATGCCCACTCAAAATACAATAATTTAGTCGAAGAAGTTTCATCCAATTTTCCACAATTTTGACCTTGATCTAATGGTGGATTTAACTAGATATTGATAGAAAACAACTAAATGAGGTTAAGGAAACATTACCCAGTGATCTCCTCTTCAAAATCCACCCAAAAATGCCTTCTCCCGAGCTAAATTTTGATTTTTCTAACTTTTGAAATAAACCCTCTGATTTTCCTCTTTTTAGAATAGTGTTATCCGCTTCTGCAGACAAGGGACCGCTTCTGCAGTCCCGCACATGCGGATCACGAGCCGCTTCTATGACTCCTCACTTAAATCACAAGTTCTGCTTCTGCGATTCCGCCTTTGCGGAAACTAGACCGCTTTTACGGTCTATGAAAAATATTCCCAAATTGCTTTTGCGGTGAGCCAGGCCGCTTCTGCGGTTCTTAAACCGCAGAAGCGAAAATATCAGAAGAGTTGCTGCAAATATTCTTCCAACTCCAAAAACTTGCCCGTTAGGCATCCGAAACA
Organism: Nicotiana noctiflora; assembly: GCA_032618575.1. Taxonomy (NCBI): domain Eukaryota; kingdom Viridiplantae; phylum Streptophyta; class Magnoliopsida; order Solanales; family Solanaceae; genus Nicotiana; species Nicotiana noctiflora. The sequence goes on from JASVEL010006259.1 coordinate 95,263, forward strand.
CACCCGAGGCCCCCGGGACCCCGTCTAATCACACACTCAAGTCATATAACCTAACACAGACTCGCTCGAAATTCCAAATCATATGACACAACATCGAAACGATGAATCAAACCAAAAATCAAGTATATAAACATCTAAATATTCAAATATCTAAACCTATGCCGAAACCTATCAATTCAACTCGGAATGACGCCAAATTTTGCAGACAAGTCCAAGATGACATAACGGAGTCGTTCTAACTCTCGGAATTGCATTCCAACCCCAATATCTCAAATGTCAACTGTGGGTCAAACTTCTTCATTTTCCAACTTCAACTTTCGTCGAAATGCCTCAATTTACTCTACGGACCCTCAAATCTGAATCTAGACACGTGCCTAAGTCCAAAATCACCATACGAAGCGGTTGAGATCATCCACGACCCATTCCGGGGTCATTTTCCCAAAAGTCCAATTCCGGTCAACTTTTCACTGTTCTAACTTCCAAAACAAGGTTTCTTCTCTAAATTTGACTCTAAATCATCTGAAAGCCGAATTAAACCATGCACGCAAGTCGGTACTCATATTCCAAAGTTGTTCTAGACATTATGCCGCTGAACGAAGCTTAATTTCTCAAAACGACCGGTTGGGTCATTACAACATTCCACATCATGGATCAGGAAATGGCTTACAATGTAATCATTGGGCGTCTATGGATACATGCCACACGAGCCGTTCCCTCGAGTTTCTATCAAGTAATAAAATTTCCTACCTCATGGGAAATATTCAGCATACGAGGTGAGCCACGTACCGCCCAGGTGCTACCGGATCGCCCAAGACTATACGCATACCAAACAACTGAATGGAGCAAGTGTGGAAGCATAGTATTCATCCATGTCAGGAACTGAAATCAAGCCGACGGCAGAGGTCATTAGGGACCTAGATGTTGTAAAAGCTTGCAAAGCGACAGTCGAGAACCTCGACCCGGTCAAGCTGGACAATACCAACAATTCAAAGAAATCGTAGATCAGGCACAAACTCTCCGACCTGAGTAAGTTCCATGAATTATTAACTAACCATGCATATTATTTCTCTCATTCAGATATGCCGGGGATCCCAAAAGACATCACCACTCAAAAGATGAATGTTGACCCACTATATCTGCCCGTACGTCAGACGAGAAGGACATTCAATGCCACAATCATTGAGGCGGTCAGAGAAGAAGTGGAAAAATTACTAGCCAACAATTCTATCAAAGAATCGAAATACCCGCAATGGGTCGCTAATGTCGTCGTGGTAAAAATGATAAATGGGAAATGTGGAATATGCATGGACTTCACTGATCTGAACAAGGTATGCCCAAAAGCATCATTCCTATTGCCCCAAATCGACTAGCTGATTGACGCGACAGTAGGGCACGAACTGCTAAGTTTCTTGGATACCTACTGCGGCTACAACTAGATCCTGATGGCCGAAGAGGACCAAGAGAAGATAACTTTCATTACCCACCAAGAGATTTACCCCTATAAAGTGATGCCCTTATGTGAGAACGTGACTTTTTCCCTAAGTAAATTATTCCAAAAGTTTCAAATAAACTGATTTTACAATTCTTATGAATTTTGTTGTATTTTTGTGTTAATTGTCTGCATAATACTTCATATTAAAAAATACAAAATATGTAGTTTCATTAGGAATTTAATTTCACATTTTTAGTATTAAGTAGGTATTAATTCAGTTTAGAACAATTTAAAGAAAATTACAAAAATAGCTCACTCTAGCATTTTATTATTTTAATTGGAAATTACTACAAAATAGTTTTAAAAAATAAATTTTAGGTATTAATTAGTTTTAGATTAATTATTAGTTTAATTTTGCATCTTTGTAAACATAAGAAAAAATAAATACAAAATTACAAAGTGGAAAACGAAATACAAAAATAGATAAAAGAAGTAAAAGAAGAAAAATAAGAACAAAAATGGGGCTGCTCATTTGGGCCCAATAGCCCCAGCCCAAGAGAATTAAGTCCTTTCTCATGACCCAAGCCCTAGTCCATTGATCCGGTCCACTTATGGTGTTAAACAAAATGACGTCGTTTCGTCAAGCGATCCTGGCCATCCAGTTCTTTCATCCAACGGTCTACGATGCTGCGTCATTTTTAATAAAAGTGTCCAAACGATAGTTTAACCTAAGACCTTATTTGTGTCATCTCTACCACTTCATTTCACCACCGTCCGTCGCCATCGGAAGCCATCGTGCGGTGGCACCTGATGTCCAAACCTCGCCAAAATCCTGCAACAGCAACAATTCTCCTCCCTTATCATGAATATGTGGAGCTTTTCCATCGAATCTCACTGCAAGCCTCCAAAATCCCCAAACCCTAGAGACCACCGCCCTTTTTTCCCAACACCTTGGGGTGGCGGCGCCACCTTAAAACGCCACCAAACTCACACCCCCGTAACGTCTTGATGCCCTCTTTACAAATCTGTCTTCATCTTTCTTCGAATCCCATTGGAGGTCGCTAAATAATCATCTCCGCCGCCAACTGGTCGAATTTCACTGCCTGTTCGAATTTTTAGCTGATGTCCGGTCGACTAGGTATACCCCATCTTCTTTCGACTCTATTGGTTTTTTTTCATTCCTTCATTTTGTTTCTTCCTTCTTCTGTTTTCATTATTTTGTTACTCTTTATTTTTTATTACTTTTATTTGTTTCATTTTTATAAGTTCCAGGATGTTGTGTGCAATTGTTTAATAGTATAGGTTTTAGGGTTTAAGTTTTCTTCTCTGATTTATGAAATGCTCGAATCTCTATTCTGTTTTTGTGTTAGTCTCATAAGTTAATTAGGTCGTTTCAATTTAACAACCAGATTCACTTTATGTCTGTTCATGTAATCGTATAGCTAATTTCTAGTTTTCAGTAAGTGCTAGTCTTCCCCGTGCCTTTGGTAGGATCAGGAGTTAATTGGATGAGCTACTATTTGTGCTTTGGGTTACTTTTGACCCAATCGCAAGGGCAGGCCGTTAATTTGGTCTTTTATTGGGTCAAATAGACCCAGGAAATTATTGGGGTAATTTTCAAGGGATGTAAGGGTAGTCTGGGTAACTGGTGTGGAAAATATCACTGTAACAGATTGGGGAAGCCCCTAGAAGCTTCTAGTAGGGGTCTCTTTTGAATTCTCAGGAATATAATAGGCATTACTTGCAAAACAAGACACAATTAGGGATTAAAAATGTAAAAACGAAAATCTGAACTTGCACCTCCTCTTTGTCTATAAAAGGGAATTCATATGGCTTAACCAAAAAAGTTTTTTAGCCTCGAAAATTCCCCCAAAACTCCTCTTTCAATTTCAGATTTCAAATTTGAAATTTAAACCTTTACAAAAATCCAAAAACAAATAGAAAAATCTCTGAAAAACTAAAAAAAAAAAAATTACTGTTTCACTGATATTCATCCTGTTGACACTGATTTACTGAAGTTGCTGTGGACTTATTGGTGTGATTTCGAGTTTTGAGGTTGGCTATAGGATATTAAGCATGTTCTGGTCTATTACTGGGTTTTCTCTATTGAAATTAGATGTTTGGTTGGAGTGTCATTGTTTGGGTCAAAAATCCAGTTCAGAGTTGTTGTTGATTGTTGAATATTGCTGTTGGGTTACTATTTGCTGCTGCTGACCTCTTGTTCCTTTTGTGCTATTTCAAATCAAGGTACACTACTGGTAGATCTCCGTTGTTGAGATGAAATATGAATTACTGCTCATCTCTGTCTACTAGCCCAATCTCATGATGTATTTTGCTATATTTGGAACATTTGTGTAGTTGTGATTACGTGATGGTTATGGTTGACGAATAATTTATTAATACAGTTATTAGTTTAGACTACTGGATTTGTTTGAATTGTTAATGAGTATGGGATTGTTAACATTCATTAGCTTAGTATGATTGTGTTTTAGTCGGTATTAGTAATAACATGATTATGAAAGTTTGATTTAGATCTTAATTTGTAGTCAATAACTCAATACTTAAACAGCTGTAAGTAATAAAAATGCCAACATTAGTGTAAATAGGGGTGACAAATGGGCGGGTTGGGCTGAATTTGGGCGGGTCAAGATGGGTTAGTCAATAAATGGGTCATTGTCCAATCCAAAGTGAATTTGGGTTAAGATGAGCTGAGTTAAGATGGGCTAAACAATGGGTCATAACCCAACACGCCCAATATGACCCTATTTTAGAATCATAAAAATTTGTTTTAGGTGGTTTGCGCTCGGGGAGGAGGGGGGCGTGGAGGGGTAGGAGGTGTAGAAAAATAAAATAATAAAAAATTGAAAATAGAACAAAAAATGAATTTTTTTAGGGATTTTGCGCAGAAAAACTAAAAGAAAGTAAATTATTTTAGGGGGTTTGCGCAGGGGAGTAGGTGTGGGGGGGGGGGGGGGGGTTATGCTGGGGTGGGGTGGGTTGGCAGAAAAATTGAAAAATAAAAATAAAAATAAAAAGTAAAAAAAAATTAAGGAGTTTGCGCCGGGGTAGGTTAGGGGAAGGGTAGGGTAAGTGATGTAGAAAATAAAATAATTAAAAATTAAAAATACAACAAAAAGTGAATCTTTTATTGGGGTTTTGCGCGGGGTGGGGTGTAGGGGGCAGGTGAGTGAGTGGCGTAGAAAAACAAAAGAACAAAAAAATAAAAATATAAAAAATAAAAAATGGAGCAACTAAGTAAATTTCTAGATAAGTTAGGTTAAGATACTTTGTTTTGGATGAGTTTCATGGGTTGTATTTGGGCTGTTAAATGGGTCAGTATGGGCTATAAAAAATAATGGGTTAACTTGGGCTCAACCCAAATTGACCCATGAACTAAAATGGTTGTAGCCTAACCCATTAATCTTTGGACTAGTTGGGCGAGTTAAATGAGTTTGGACTCAAATTGCCACCCTAAGTGTAAAGTAATTTAGATTTGTTAGTTTACTAGTAGGAGCTTGAAGTTAACTTCGATTACTGGGTTTACACAACAATGACAGACTTGATCTAGTGGGATTTGGACAATCCGAATACGTTTTAGTTTAAGATACTTTGTTCTGTTTTGAATTCAAATGCAATAAATATGTCTCGCCTCTGAAATAATACGTCACCTTTGTGTGTTGAAAGGCCTTCTCATTTTTAATCCTGTATAAATGAAGTTAGTGTTCACATTTGCCATATATGAGCATTGTTAAACGATTTAAACGGTCTGAATGGTCTATGGATCGAGTGCTAGCGGGTCGTTGTGTTTCTGGGCTCATCATGGGTACAAATTATTGAGAAAACTCTGCTAAATATCCAAGAAAACCAAAATTATTACCCGTTTCCTACCCATTGTAAAGTTATTTCCATTTATATCCATTTTCCTAAAAATAATTACCCGATCATCAGTGGAACCTCTTGATTCGCTCCTCCTAATATGAACTTCAAACCACCGGCCAATGTGCTAAAGATGACACATGAGAAAGGAGATTCTACTAATTTATCTTGGGTTAGCATGATTTAGTTAGACGAAACTTTGTTCCTCTACGTGTTGTTTCTTATATTAAAAGCCGCTTGTTTTATCAACTTCTCCCTTTCTTTGTTGCTGCTATTTACTATAATTTTTTGGATTAATTAATTTATTATCTGAATATATCACTGTAAATTAAAAAGCTAAAGTTACGTACTAATTTAAGAAGATACAAAAGAAGAGAGCTCAAAACAATGTTATTGGAGTTTATGAAAATTACTTGAGCACAAATGGGTTTTCGATAATTTGTTAATATTTTATACAATTTTGATTGAGGTTTGTTTAGAGAGTTCTTTGAAAGATTTGGGTAAAGTTGATATTTAGAGATCTATTATTAGAAAAAATTAAATTCATTATTGAAAAATCTTGAAACTTGAAACTCATATGTGTTTGTTGAGTTTGTAATTGTTTTGATATGAGTTGCTTGGGGTTTGTTTGAAATGTTGATTAGGGCTTGCCGCCAAAGCTTTGGACAATTTGATGGAGATTTTGCAGCAGAGTTAGTTAAACTTTGGTTGAAATTAATGTGAACTAGTGAAGGAGACGAATTTGTACTACATACCAAAATGGTATACATATATACCAGTTTGGTATCATACAATACAAGTTTATATTAATATGTAGTATACTATTTTTTTTTAAGTATTTTTCTCTTTAAGCATATATAAGATGCAATATTGTTATATATAGTTTCCTTGAATTAATTGGTAGAAATATATACCTTATTGGTATAATTATATGTCATAATGGTATCATATGATAGTTGAAATATTTTTCGATTGTTTTTGTTGTATTTTTAAGTGAATTCTATTTTGAAATGCTTTATATGATCATGTTTTGCTGTGTTGAATTTTCTTGTACCTATAGACGTAGATTTTGTGTATTATGTAATAATTTTTACAGTTATATGCACTTGTTGGAACGACCCCGTACAATAATATACCTTATTAGTATAGCTATATACTATATTGAAATCATATGCTAGATGAATCCTTTTTTGGTTGTATTGGGCATTTCATTAGTATACTATTTGATTTTCTTTTAATAATACTAATATAGTACAATACCTTAAAATACTATATTAGATTAATATGTGGTACACTATTTTTTATTTTTTTCTATATGCATGTGAATTATGTAATAGTGGTATAGTCATATAGTTGTCGAAAATTAACAAGTAAAATTGTATACCATATTGGTATAGTTATATGCCATGTTGGTATCATACGGTAATTTGAATATTTTTTTGGTTGTTTTAAATGCATTTTAAGTGAATTCTATTATGAAATTATTTATATGAACATGATTTGCAGTGTTTGTACCGATGGACATAAATTATGTAATAATTTTTATAGTTATAGGTAATTGTTGGAACGATCTCATACAACTATATACAATATTAGTATACATGATGAGCAAGTTTTTTTGCGAATATTTGGCTTGCAATGTGAGCATGTAATTTCCCATACTTTTATTGCATCTTTTAATATTTTGGTACAATAATTTTATCACAAATAGTTGTAGCAATAATCTAGAGCAGTCATATACTATGCTGGTATATATGTATACCATATTGGTATCACATGGTACTAGAAGTCTTTTTCGCTACTTATATTGTTGTTCTATTTTTTAATATTTTATTATTATTTTTATCCTAACTAGTATATATGGAGATTTGGTTGTCGTAGATTATGTTTTATTGCTCTATAACTGAATGGTAGAATGTGTATTGATATTTATAGGGAAGGAGATCAAAGTTTGCATGACAATCACGTGTTGATTCTTAGAATCTGATTGTGTAATTTATGATGCTCAACAACAGTCAATGTGATATTTAGCGTATTAGATCAAGTGACAACTGCTATTATTTCAGTTTAAGAATTAAATTTAATAAATGAGAAAGAAAAATAAAATAAAAGGTATATTGTATTAATTATATTTAAAAAGGTGAACAAATATTTACTATATAAATTAGTTTTCTTACTGTATAAAAAAGAATAATAAAAATAGTAAAAAAGGTAAATCAAATTAAATTATGAAGAGAAAAAGAATATAAAAAAGGAAGTTAAATGAAATTAGAAAAGAAAAAAAGGAAAAAATAAGAAGAAAATGAGAAAAAAAGAGCAAAAAAGCAAAAAAGAGAAAAGAAGAAGAAAAGGAGCATAGAAATAAAAAGAATTGGAGAATAAAAAAAAATTACCCTATAAAAACTATTATAGGTAGAAAATCTAATTAGTTTATGGGTAGAAAAATAAATGTGTAGACAGGGGTAAATAATTTTATTTTTGTGGGTAACTGTGTCAAAACCCCCAAATTGTTCTGCCCCTTTAAATGAAGCCTGGACCGTTTTGAATTCCCTACTAAAAATGTCTGGCCTTATTCGTTCAGTTTGTGGGCTTAATGGATTAAAATTGAATTAAGGAATTTTGCACCTTTCAAACATGTTAATTAATCAAGGTTTTTTTATTCTTAGAGACAAGTTAAGTAGAAAATTACAGTTTTTTTTTATGATTGGCCTTTAAATAATAAATGAAGTGAGCCTCGCCAAACAAAATACAAAGGATGGGGCCCTCAATAAATGACTATTAAAATACTTAGAATTCGGGCGGACCGTTTAGCGAATTCCATGGTCTTCCCAAAAGATAATAAACGTGTAGTTGCTTTAGGCGCGTATTTTAATAATATTACCTTCCTAAATACGGGACATTTATGTGACCCAAATCTAAATCTCAACGAAGTCGAAATGTGTCAAAAGCCACGAGCGTACTGGTGCGACGTAGTTCGAGATACATTTTCACGACGTTGCAATTTTTGTAAAAATCACGGAATCCGGGAATGCCTAACACCTTCTCCCGGGTTAACAGAATTCCTTACTCGGATTTCTGGATTCGCGGACTATTAACAGAGTCATATTTCCTCGGTTCGGGATTCAACCGGTGATTTGGGACACCATGAATCTCCCAAGTGGCGACTCTGAATATTAATAATAAATCTCGTTACGATTGTCCTTTAAGTGAAAAAACTCTTTTATACGCCCTCGTGGGTGTAGCGTAAAAAGGAGGTGTGACACATTCGGACTCAAAAATGCGGGAGCAACATACCAAAGGTTGGTTGTCAAGATGTTTAATTAACATCTCTTCATTATAAGAAGAAGCATTCAAGGCCTGTGTAGAGGACAAGATAATGGAGGTTTATATCGATGATATGTTAGTAAAATTGGCAAAGAAGGAGGACCATATCGATCATTTGAAAGAAGCCTTTAAGATATTGAGGCAGTATAGGATGAAATTGAACCCAGAAAAATGCGCCTTCGACGTGGCCTCGGGAAAATTCCTAGGTTTTCTCATATCACAATGAGGTATCGAAGTCAACCCGGATCAGATCAAGGCCATCAACATCGGGTTCGACCTCGCTCGGCTACAACGGATAATACTTTGTAGATAGTCGAAGCAACATACTAATGGCTAAGGCTATCGACATTGGGTCCGACCTCGCTCGGCTACGATGGATACTACTTCGACGACAGTCGAAGCAACACCCTAATGGCTAAGGCCATCGATATCTCGTTCGGCCTCATTCGACCACGAAGGATACTACTTCAATGACAGAAATAACATCCTAATGGCTAAGGCCATCGACATTGAGTTCGAACTCGCTCGGCTAGACAGATACTACTTCGACAGCAGTCGAAGCAACATCCTATTGGCTAAGGCCATTGACATTGGGTCCGACCTTGCTCGGATACAACGGATACTACTTTGATGACAGTCGAAGCTGCACTCTAATGGCTAAGGCCATCGACATCGGGTTCGACCTCGTTCGACCACGGTGGATACTACTTCAACGACAGTCAAAGAAACATCCTAATGGCTAGGGCCATCGACATCGAGTTTGACCTCGTTCGACTGTGATGGATACTGCTTCGATGACAGCTGAAGCAACATCCTAATGGCTAAGGCCACCGACATCGGGTTCAACCTCGTTCGACTATGACGGATACTACTTCGACAACAGTCAAATCAACTTCCTGATAGCTAAGGCCATCGACATAGGTTCGACCTTGCTCAAACAACTGCGATTTTTTTAACGAATAACAAAAACCACCTCTACGGAGGCTAAGAACCTAAAAAAGAAAAAAAAAAACCAAGGGAGGGAAAAACAAAAAGAAGAAAAGCAAAAAAAACAAAGTTTATATCACAACAAAATATTTATTTACATTTGACCCTACGGACGGGCCCCAGTACATTCCACAAAAACAAAATGTGTACAAATTTATGGTTGTTTGTTGCCCTATGGGCAATAAACATCATTATACCAGGAATCCAAGTCAAGCTATGGGACGTCCTCAAAGGTGCAACCTTCCCCATCAGGAGAGTTGGGATAGTTCCTGCATGTTTCACGGGCAGTGCTAGCTTTGCGCCGCTGTGCATAGACTTCCTCCTCCGTCGTTTGGCCCTCGGCGTGAGGCTCTCTATACATGTCAAGTTTGGACTCTGCAAAAATCCACATCTCATGTGCTCTACGACACTCTCTAACCAGACGTGGGACGAGATGAGGAGGGCTGAGAAAGGTGAAACACGTCCTCCGACCTTGGGGGAGCGACCTGCCTAAGACCATCGATTTCCGCCATCCTGTCTTCGAGCTCGGCAGTCAAGTCTGCTACTCTCCATTGGAGGTCGACATTCTCTGCCGCCACCCCTCGACTGAGCTCGAGCTCATCATCTTTCACCCTAAGGAGCACCTCCAATTCGCTATTACGGGACACAACTCTCATCAGCTCGTGGTCCGTCTTTTCCAGCTCGGCCCCCTTACGCTTTAATGGGGCTTACAACTACTCAAGTTCCTTGTGAAACACCCAAAATTTAGGGTCTACTAGAAGAGATCTACTACCACTTGATGCTTAGATCAGTACCTTCGATACTTTTTCACCATCTTCTCAAAGATGGTCGCCTTTTTTTGCTCACGACGTCCCCTCTCCACCTCTAAAACGAGGGTCTAAAAAGAAAAGCAAAAGTAAGCGCGCTTCATACCAGTCTTACAATACGTAAAAGAGAGAAGAAGAATAAGGGTTTCCTTTTATGCCATGCCAGCAACCCTTCGTGATAGCTCCGCAACATTTACGGCAATGAGTGTTTCGCTCTCATGGGTGGCGCATAATAGAGTAAGGGTCGATATATCTTGCTCGTTATTCAGCAACAAATTGTAAGCCCCAAGAATCACAATATGACAGTCGGACCCGTCCGTCATCATCTCTACATGAGTAAGGCCCTTCACGAGCTCGTCTACATCGTCTTGGGCAATTTTAGAGTCTGATTCCTCAACTCCCTTGCCAGTTCCATCGATGTTGGTCGATGAGCCCCTCTCAATGGCATATGCCGAGCTAATACCGGGAGCAGCACTCCTCTGATAGGCCGCCTTGCCAGATAGAATGGCGTCGGCCAAATATACAGGCCTAGGCACCGATCGGGACACCCCACTTCCTTTAGCTTCGGTAGTCATCCCCTTGCCCGTTTCAAGCCTCCTCCTTTTACTCTCCAATGATTCCTTGCCCTCAGGAGACTCGTCCGCTGGTTGTGAAGCCAGTACCGACGATGCTGACTACCTCACAATCATTGCCGCAGATGCGAATCCCTGCAAATGAACTATTAGGAGGCCTCCCCAGACAGACTTGCATAATATATCACGAGTATCTGAGGCAGCATTGGACTGCATGGGAGTAGGACTGTCGCCCTCTTCCTAGAAGCACCTCGTCCTGTCGCCATAGAGATAGACCAATCAGTAAAACTTGCGAAACCTACAAAACAAAAATTAGAAATCTACCTAAAGAGACTGCGGGGCCATAACACTGCATGAAGGCAAGCCACATGCGGGTCTCCTCCGCATAAGGCAGCAAGTCAGCAACCCACCTCCTGAGATCGGTGACGAGATGGGGCGGGTGTTCCATGGCTGCAATATAAAAGTTAGAACCGCAATAGTCACATTTAATGAAGAACTCAATAAATTGTAGTACTCACACTTCGAATTCCACTTCTCTGGGAACCCGGCAGGGTTAGAGACCACGTGCTCGATCTTGATAAAGAAATATTTATGCCAGAACCCGCGACTAGCTCGATCATCGGTTTGGACCACCAACCCCTTCGTACCACGGCTTCTCAAATGTAACATGGTCCCTCTCAGGTAACTAGCACTGAGCAATTGTAAGAGGTGATGGATAGAGACCTCACATCCGACCAACTCCACGTACTTGGTTAGTAGCTGAAGTACTTTTAGGGTATATGGCGTAAGTTGATTCGGGCATACGTTATATAAGCGGCAGAGCTCCTCCGCCAAAGGGAAAATAGGGAGGCCATAGCCGATGAAAAGGGGATATTCATAAAAGGTGCAGTACCCTGGCCTATAAATATCTACATGATCTCCCCCCGCTGGAACCATGTCCACATGAGCGGGTATGTGATACTTCATACGAAGATCATCTAAATGATTTTGCAACAATTTAGAATGTTCCGGAGTCAGCACGGGAGAGTCTTTATTAAAGCCACTCCGGGATAAGAGAAATTTCAGTAATAATACTTCCATTGTAAGAAGGCTAGTGTCCTCTTCTTCCTCCTTCTCGCCGCTATCGAAAGGAGGTGGCACGTTCGATGGGGCAGCTTCTAGGACCCTCTCATTGTCTCGTCGAGATTTAGGCATGATTCTGTTTGAGAGAGAATTATATACGGCACAATAGAGAAGAAAGGAATTTCCGACCAAAGGAAAACTACCGAAGTGTGAGAACGGATGTTGAAGGGTTGGAATATTCTTACAAATGATCAAAGTTTGCATCAAGTTAAATCCTTCCCCTATTTATAGGTTCGGTGGCTCCAAAATCAAAGAGGCAGATGTTGAATCGGCACGGGAAACCAAGCGCTAGAGCATCTATTTCATTGCCTCGAGAATACGTGCAATGATGACACATGTGAGTGTCGACGTCACGCAAAGGGAAGGTATTTTATTTCGGCGCGCTATGGTTGTTGTCTCCTACCAGTCATGTCACAGTTTTCAGACAAAGTCAAACTCTCCCTAAACGGGGGCACTGATTCTGTCTATCGAGGATGCATCTCGATGCGACCCCAACGAGCAAAGAGAATAATTGTATGGGGTCGAATTTGACCGATCATGTCCTTAAACCAGAACAACCATCCACTGAACATGTATTAGTCGATATAGAAGAACGACTCAGAGGTAGTGGGAGACATGACTCCATGATTTCGTCGGCTCCTCTATAGTGTGTACTTGGTCTCTGTCCTTTAATTTTTAAATAAGGATTCCTTACTATATACAAGGGATCCAAGGATTGTAAAGGGAAAATTTTCGATATATACAAGCTTTCTTGGTCTCTATCTCTCTCTCTCTCTCATATACTATTGTTGCTTAAACTAGTTATCAAGAATATCATAGGGTCTTATTATTTTTTATTACGGTTTATCCCTTCATTTCTTTTGATTTATTTGCCTAGAAAGTGTTCAATAACTTTTGAGTCAAACGGGGCCTACTGTATGAATCTTCAATATAATAAATGTTTAAGACATGACAATGTTATGAGTTATAAATCGTGGACAAGCATTTCAGCTGCCTCCTCATCATCTTTACCACGAAGTCTATGCAATGCAATTACAAACTATCATGACCCAAATTCCATACCCGGTCGTGATGGCGCCTCTCGTGAAGTCAAGGCCAGCCAACAACCCCAAATCCTCTTTATTACAACTATCAAAAATAAAATAGAAATTTCGACTTATTGACATTTAACTCTATTAATATCATCCCAATACAACCCGACCGGGGTGTCACAAGTCACGAGCATCTAATAAGTAAAGGCCCTACTATTGGCCAACAATGTATAGATAAATACAAGATAAAAACTAGAATACAAAGATGAAGTACGGTGTCGCGAACGCTAGCCGTCACCTTGCTCAACTACCACCATAAGGTCTTCTGCCCTACTAATACCCGCTAACGGGTGAACAATACCTGCAACTACACGTAAGTTGCAGGGAGTAAAGTGAGTACTTCCAACTCAATGGTAATAAGAGAGAATAATAACTGAGCGATAAGAAAACACGTATGGGCACACCAAAATGCTATACAAGACAGTACAATCCCTTTGAGAAAAATCGTAACATGGTAAAAATTCTTTTAGAAAATCTCAAGATCAATTAAAAATATCACTTTTAAAAATCTCTTTTACAAATATCCCTTTTTCTTTTTCAACTGCCAGCATATGAATGCTATATTAGGTAGAGCAAGTCGGCTCATAAATTGGCCCCTTGGGCACAACACTTTTCAACATGTAACACCAGTGTATCTGGTCAACAAGGCAAGTAAGAATATGTATGTCGATGATATATGAGTGCTAATATCATGCCACGTAGTACAAAGGAGAGCGAATGCAATGCAATGCATATGACCGCTGTGGCATGCAGGCTGATCCATTTGGGTACCCGCACTCACTATGGGGGTTCAGACTCTGGAGGGGCTCCTACAGCCCAAGCGCTATAATACTGCAGCATGTATTTCGATCCACATAACATATTATTGCGGCGTGCAGTCCGATCTATGCAATATGCTACTGCGGCATGCAGTCCGATCCATGTATGTATATGTATATGCACACACAACACTCAAGGCCTGAAAGCCTCCTCACATCACTCTTCATGCCCTCACATATGGCCCTCGGCCCCAATCAGTCCCCAAAATAGTCAAAAAGCCCCTCGAGCTTCAGTAAAACAATAATACTCAGCTCCAATGATAGTTCAAATATACTTTAAAACTCCAAGTTTGAGTAAAATATAGATGAGTTCATAAAACAGTGTAAATAACACAGACTGAGTTCAAATCATATTTCAAATAGTTAGTGAAACAGTGATGATTTTTCAAAAAGTCGGCAATAAGCCCAAAGTATGGCAATGAGCCCAAATCATAATGATATCAACGAATTGTTTGCAAATACGTGGTAAAAACAACAATCGGTATGGGCCAAGTCACGATCCCCAACGGTGCTCTACCCCACGCTTGGGTCCAGAGTGCAAGTCACCTCAATACAGCACTAAAATGTGCAAATCCGGGGTTTCAATCCATTAGGATATCATTCCCAAGTATTACTCACCTCGAACCGGCGAAATCTCAAGCTCGCAATGCCTTTGTCCCTCAAATCGGCCTCCACGTGTGTCTAATCTATCCAAAATCATAAGGAATACATCATAATATGCTAATGGGACATTACCTAATCGAAAGAACTCGAAAATTACTCAAAAACATGAAATTGGCAAAACCCGAGCATTGGGCCCACATTCCGAAAAATTACAAAATTTACATTTTTGGAATCCTCGTATTGCCATGAGTTCGTATATACCAATAACTCCCAATTCAGACCACAAATGGTCCATCGAATCCAAAGTTTAGAGTTTTTTCTCCAAGCCCTAATTTCTTAGAATTTTTGCTATGTTTTCATGAATTTCAAGCATGATTCTTCAATAAAAGCTTGTATTTAACTCATAAAACTTACCTCCAATGATTCCCAGCCAAAACCCCGTCAATTCCCGTCCAAAATCTCTCAGGAATGACCAAAAATGGTCGAAAAATGAGTTGTTTTCACGACTGGTATGTTTTAAGACATTCTGCCCAGGTATTTTACTCATCGCGATCGCGGAGAACAATTTTCCGGCCCAAAATTTACCCTTCGCGATCGCGGTCAACCCTTCGCAATCGCGATGTACAATTCCAGCTCCTTCGGACATGCTTTAGTATAATTGTCATAACGTTTTGCACACAACTCCGAATGATAAATAGTTTGATGTTCTTAAAACTAGACACATAGGTCTATAACTTTTATTTGTTGATCATTTCTTGAATCCTTATACATTTCACGATATAAGTTTCCAAACTCATTCATGTGTATTAGAGATCCGTCTCTGATAACCTATAGTGTACCGTCCATAACGTTTGCCACAGATGTCCATCTTTATCTTTCTGAACACTAGACACGACGTGCTACAACTTTCGTTTTTAAATCACCTTAAATTCCTTGTGGATAAAAAGATATGAGCTTCCCAAGTAGGATCAATGCAACAGAAATTTCCTTCTTCGCGATCGCAGAGCATTTTACGCGATTGGGATTCATTAATGTTTTTCTCACATTTTACTCACCGCGATCGCGACCCATTGTCCGCGATCGCATAGAACACTGATACAAACAGAAACCAACAGTTAAAAATGGCCTATAAATGGTCTAAAATCACCCCAAAAATCACCCGAGGCCCCCCAGGACCTCAACCAAAAGCACCAACGCATCCTAAAACCCCATTCAAACTTGTTCCAATCATCAAAACACATCTAATAATGCTAAAACCATTAATTCACCATAGATTCAAGCCTAAGTTTATCAAATTCTTTCAAAACTCACATTCGATCCGAAACCCAACCAAACGACGTCCGAATGACCTGAAATTTTGCGAACAAATCCAAAATCACCTAACGAAGCTACTCCAACTCTCAGAATTTTATTCCGACTCCCGGATCAAAATATCACCTATCAACCGGAATCTGCCAAAATTTCAACTTCGCCAAAATTGGCTAACTTCTTTACCGGATCTCCAAAATTAGTTCTGATTGCACTTCTAAGCCTTAAATCATCACCTGGAGCTAACCATATCATTGGAATTCAATTCCGAGTTCTCTAACTCACAAGTCAATATCCGGTTGACTTTTCCAACTTAAGCCTTCTTAAAAGAGACGAAGTGTCTCATTTCTTATCAAAATTACTCCAATTAAATTCTAACGCACCCAATACCGATGGTGAAATATAAAGCAATACAATAAGGGGGAAACGGGGTGGTAATACCTGAGACGACGAGTCGATTCGTCATATTCTCCCCGACTTAAACAAACGCTCGTCCTCGAGCGGACCCAGAGTTGTTCTAAAAGTTGACCAATAGCTGGACGACCTTACCAAGCATATAACTCGGGGTGATCCCACGTCACCCTATCTCATATAGGTCCGACAACACTACATAACTGAAATTTCACAATCCATCTGGTCCATAAACCATAGAACTACATTTCACCTTCTAAAATCTTACACCAGATCAGAACCTCACATTTTTATTCAGAACAAACCTGAACCAGCTGCAATAATCCATACCTGCAACCTCGGCTGCAATCATATGATATACCACATATCTCGAACACATGCAGCGATAACTCCCATTCACAACAGCTGCCCATGACAACCAATTATCGATAGAAAACCCTTTTATTAGCTAAAGTCTGATTCCAACACTTTCATATATTTCTAATGATAAATAAAACACGTGATAACCATATCCATTCCTCAGGTCACCTATGCTCAAAATAGACAGCCACACACATATTGATGTCTGAAACCAAAGCAATTCATAGACCTCCCTACCGAAATCCACAATTTCACCCGGCGACATGCCTAGCCACAAGAACGCACCCAAAAAGTCCCTCAATGCCGAAATTGAATCAATGGTAGAAAACTTGTGCGCTAACATCCGCCACGAAGGCCCGATTAAGAAAAGCAGTCATATCTAACCGTACGCTAATCTTTGGAATACCAACCACTCTACTAGGACATAGTCCGATGCACCTCGCCACGCAACCTGTGGCATTTTTCAAACATAGCCCACCGCATATTAATCTAGAATAACACACATTGAGACAACCAGTCTACAATTCCATATGACCAACGAATCACTATAACTGATCCCAATTCCACCATTGAATACATATCACATATCAAGTATCCATTCATTCAATGAGAGATATTCCAAAAATTTCCCTGAGCCATTATCAACTCAAATGTCAATAGTCGATCTATCAAGAAAATGCCGCAACACTATTAAAGTTCTGTCAACTTACATTACCTTCCTTTTTTACTGAACATATACCCTCGTCAATTCACTATGATTAGCCACATCATTTCCTAAGTCATCTGATGATCGATCCTTTACTCACCTGTAGCTGCCCGTGCTGCTTAAAAATTTAATGATTCTCTATTATGAACTGAACCGAAACCTTGAACACGCAAACCATGATTCTCCACAACATATTGTGTACACCATAACATACAAGGATACATGAGAAATTTTATCTCCCTTACGCGCTGCAGACATCGACGCACTCAACTAGTCGAGAACTTTCATTGATCCCATTTAGATGGAAATCCTTACACCCTCCAAGCTTCGCATACCCATAAGAAATAACCTCATCTTTAAAATACAATAAAACCCAACAAGAACGTTTCTGCCAACTCCAGTTGTACAAACTAAACTACCAGGACTGAATCCTTTTATCTAAACCAAGCAAAGCAAATTGCCAACACTCAAGAGCTTTGCTGCCCATTGCCCGTAAAACCCATTACGTCGAGCACATACAAGGAATTAATCATATCCTTACCATACCGATTTGGTTTATTATCAAGATATTCCATTTATCCATTTTCCTTCATGCTTCATCATTAATATGATATTCTGTCAAGACCCTAGTTCACGAATCGTGAACATGTCATGACGGCACCCAGTCTTCGCGACTAGGTAAGCCTAACACAATGCGGAATATGCACTCTTATGAACAAAAGATAAGATAACAGCGGAATAATATAAAAGAAATGTAATAAGTGCCGCTCAGCACATACACTTTGCCAAATACCAAAAGAAATACAACAACCAAGACCCAGAAACTCACGGGTAACATAGACTAAGAGAGTACAACTGTGGCTCTATACATCAAGAGTGTCTACACAACGAAAATAAGGGAATAACTGATATCACTAAGAAGAATAGAAGAAGACCCTCCGGATCTGCGGATGTGGCAGATTCATACCTCGAGTCTCCCGAAAATGCTCCTAAGTCACCTGTAGTGCGTCTGATCGGATGTACCTGGATCTGCACAATAAAAGTGTGAAGAAGGGTAGTATGAGTACACCACGACCGTACTCAATAAGTGCCAAGCCTAACATCGATGGAGTAGCAACGAGGAAGGTCAGGGCCCTACCGAGAAATAATAATAATAATAATAATAATAATAATAATAATAATAATAATAATAATAATAATAATAATGATGAACAGCTCAAAATAAGATCAAGTCTGAAATAACAGCAAATGAGACAAATACTACAAACCGCCTATAATTAAGCTAACAAAGAGAAGTCAACACAGCAAGTACAAATCAACAATCCAGGATCTCCGGGAATTGAACCCGCAATCCTCCTATTCTCAGCAACTCAGGATCTTCGGGAATCGAACCTGCAGTCCATGTATCAGTATCACAAGATCTCTAAGAATTGAACCCACATTCCATATATCAGTATCTCGGGATCTCCGAGAATTGAACCCATAGTCCGTATATCAGTAACTCAGGATCTCCGGGAATTAAACTCGCAGTCTGTATATCAGTATCTCTAGATCTCCGAGAATTGAATCCGAAGTCTATATATCAGTATCTCTGGATCTCCGAGAATTGAACCCGCAATCTGTATATCAATATCTCTGAATCTCCTGGAATTGAACCCGCGGTCCTTACCTCAGTAGCGTTGGATCTCCGGGAATTGAACCCGCAGTCCATAGAACACAAACACAATCAATAAGGGGAAAACACAAAGAAATATGAAATACACAGCTACAATTAACACCAAATCCAGTTTCAACAAGTTTCAGGGAGTTCAATTAAGACAAATAAGCACTTAGACAAATAATCCTATCTAATCAAGCTTCCCTAGCTAACACCAGATAAGTCTTGCAATTTAATAAATTAAATAACAAAAACATCACGGATTGAGTAGTTTAAGTAAGGTTGTTTTCAATAATCTACACAAGTACATGCCCGTCACCTCGCGTACAAGGTATTTAAATAAACACATATATATCATAGGGGAGAAAATTCCCCCACGCAAGGTTAAACAAGTCACTTACCTCAATCCCGGTACAAAACCGCTAAGAAACGACTCCCTTACCACGAGTATCGGACTCTGAGTGGCCCAAATATATTCAAACCAATTACACAGTGTAAATAACATCACAAGTAACTAGTTACAGTGATAAAATTAAAGCTTCAGCGCAAAAATGGTTGAAATGACCAATATACCCCTACATTCATCGGCTCGGAA
This sequence comes from Nicotiana noctiflora, assembly GCA_032618575.1. Lineage (NCBI taxonomy): Eukaryota > Viridiplantae > Streptophyta > Magnoliopsida > Solanales > Solanaceae > Nicotiana > Nicotiana noctiflora. The sequence goes on from JASVEL010006259.1 coordinate 114,931, forward strand.
TCAAAATATTTTTATGTTTTCAGAACCCTCATACTCTCACTAGTCTAACTATATAAAATTTATCAAAATTGGACTCCGTTTGCCTATTCAAATCAGTGATTTTTGACAATCTAGGCTTAGAGCAAAATCCTCCATTAACCCACCTCCAATCCTCTATTTTCAAAACTTTAATCTGTGGTTTAATAATATATTAGCATAAAATTAGTCTGTGAGTGATTACCTGATGTTTCCCTTTGATTTCCTCCTCAAAATAACTAAAATCCTCTCCTAGTTCGAAGCCTCCAATGTGTTTAATGTTCTCAAATTCGAACCCTTACTGCCCATTAATCACTGGGCGATTTGCGCTTCTGCGATCCCAGGCCCGCTTCCGCGATTACGCTTCTGCGGTGTTATTGTCGCTTCTACGACATTTCATTAAAACTCCCCCAACCGCTTCTGTAGTTACATACTCACTTTTGCGAGGCCGCTTAAGCGGAACTCTTCCGCTTCTGCGGAACCTGGAGGACTCACTGGGCTTCGCACCTGCGGACACTTGTCCGCTTCTGCGGAGTCGCCTCTGCGACAAGGAATCCGCTTCTGCGGATTTGGCTGGCCTCCCATAATTCACTTCTGTGCAACTCTGTCCGCTTCTGCAGGCTCGCTTCTGCGATCCAAGCTCCACAGCAGCGGAAAAAATAGAAGGCAGAAGAACTCTGCTGCAACATTAAAAAATTTCCTTCATTTCGCCTCCCGAAAACATCCAGAGGCCCCCGGGACCTCAACCAAAAATACACATCCACTCTAAATCATGATAGAAACTTGTTCCAATCATAAAAACATATCGTAACACACAAAATCATTCAATTATGGCGGATTCAAGCCTAAGTTTCAACCAAAACTCCCGAAGCCTACATGGTATCAAAAACCCGACCAAACGATGTCCGAATGACCTGAAAATTTGCAGACCCGACCAAATGATGTCCGAATGACCTGAAAAGTTGCAGACATATCCAAAATCACCTAACGAAGCTACTGCAACAGTCGAAATTCCATTCCGACTCCCGATCAAAATCCCACCTATCGATCGGATTTCCAAAATTTCCAAACTTTGGCATTTCAAGCCTAATTGAGCTACGGACCTCAAAAATGCATTCCGAGTTCGCTCTCAACCCCGAAATCACCTAACGGAGCTAGCGAAACCATTGAATTTACGTTCCGATGTCGTATAAACACTATACTGAATACGGGCCATTTTTCAACTATAAGGTTCTTATTTAGGGACTAAGTGTCCCAAAACACTCCAAATTCTAAAACCGAACATCCCGTCAATCACAATAGCAGAAATGAACTTAAGGGGAACAGTTAATTGGGGATCGGGGCGTAAATTTCAAAAATGACCGGCCGGGTCGTTATATCTTCCCACACTTAAACATTCGTTCGTCCTCGAACGAGCATAGAAAACATACCTGAAGTGGTGAAGAGATGAGGGTACTGGCTGCACGTATCCTGCTCGGTCTCCCAAGTCGCCTCCTCGGACGGCTGACCTCGCCACTAGACCTTCACTAAAGCGATGTTCTTTGATCTCAGCTTCCTGATTTGCCTGTACAAAATGGCCTCTGGATCCTCAACATAAGACAAATCCTCGTCTAGCTGAACAGTAGTGAAATCCAACACGTGCGATGGGTCACCATGGTGTCTCCGGAGCATAGAGACATGAAATACGTGATTGACTCCGTCTAAGCTAGGAGGTAAGGCCAACTCATAAGCAACCTCCCCAACACGCCTCAAGATCTCAAAAGGGCCAACGAATCTCGGACTCAGCTTCCCTTTCTTCCCAAACCTCATGACGCCCTTCATGGGCGAGACCCGAAGTAGAACCCGCTCGCCAACCATAAAAGCCACATCGCGAACCTTCTTGTCCGCATAACTTTTCTGTCTGGACTGGGCTGCACGGAGTCTATCCTGAATCACCTTGACCTTGTCCATTGCATCCTGGACCATCTCAGTACCTAGCAGCCTGGCCTCACACGGCTCAAACTAACCCACGGGGGACCTGCATTTCCTACCATATAGGGCCGCATACGGCGCCATCTGAATGCTGGACTGATAGCTGTTATTATAAGCAAACTCCGCCAGTGGCAGGAAATGATCCCATGAACCTCCAAACTCAATCACGCACGCATAGAGCATATACTCCAAAATCTAAATAGTGTGCTCGGACTGCCCATCCATTTGGGAGTGAAATGTTGTGCTCATCTCCACTCGAGTACCTAACTCCTACTGCACGGCTCTCCAGAACCGTAAAGTAAACTGAGTGCCTCTGTCTGAAATGATGGAAACTGGAATACCATGCAACCGGACTATCTCCCTGATGTATATCTTTGCCAACCGCCCCGATGAGTAAGTAGTGCACAAAGGTAAGAAATGGGCGGACTTGGTCAGCCGATCCACAATGACCCAAGTGGTATCAAACTTCCTCATAGTCCGTGGAAGTCCAGATACGAAGTCTATGGTGATGCGCTCCCAATTCCACTCTGGGATCTCAATCTACTGCATTAACCCACCCGGACGTTGATGCTCATACTTTACCTGCTGGCAGTTGAGGCACCTAGAAACATAGTCAACTATATCCTTCTTCATCCGCCTCCACCAATAATGTTGCCTCAAGTCCTGATACATCTTCGCGGCACCCGGATGGATGGAATACCGCGAGCTATGGGCCTCAGCTAGGATCAACTATCGAAGATCATCTACATTGGGCACACAAATATACCCTTGCATCCTCATCACTGCGTCATCCCCGATGGTGACATCTGGAGCATCACCACACCGAACCTTGTCCTGAAGATCCTGTAAATAAGGGTCATCAAACTGTCGCTCCCAGAAACGATCAAATAGAGAAGGCCGAGAAACCACATATGCCAGAATCCGACTGGGCTACGAAAGATCCAATCTAACAAACAGCCTGGCCAAAGCCTGAACATCCATCGCCATTGGTCTCTCCGAAGCTGGTAGATATGCCAAACTCCCCAAACTCTCCGCCAGGTAACTCAAAGCATCGACAACTACATTGGCCTTGCCCAGATGATAGAGAATAGTAATATCATAGTCCTTCAACAGCTCAAACCACCTTCTCTGACGCATGTTCGGGTCCTTCTGCTTAAGCATGTGCTGTAAGCTCCGATAATCAGTGTAAATCTCACAAGGAACCCCATACAAATAATGACACCAAATCTTCAAGGCGTGAACAATGGCAGCTAGCTCAAGATCGTGGATAGCGTAGTTCTTTTCATGTACCTTCAGTTGTCGGGATGCGTAGGCAATCACCCTACCGTCCTACATCAATACTGCGCCAAGTCCAACCCGTGAGGCATCACAATATACCTTATAGGACCCCGAACCGGTAGGCAACATCAAGATAGGGGCCGAAGTCAAAGCTGTCTTGAGCTTTTGAAAGATCGCCTCACACTCCTCTGTCCACTGAAAAGGGGAACCCTTTTGGGCCAATATGGTCATAGGTGTTGCGATCGAAGAGAATCCCTCTACAAAACGACGGTAATAACCCGCCAAACCAAGGAAGCTACGGATCTCAGTGGCTGAGGAGGGCCTGGGCCAACCCTGTACAGCCTCCACCTTCCTCAGATCCACTCGAATACCCTCGCTCGACACCACGTGGCCTAGAAATGCCACCGAACTCAGCCAAAATTCAAATTTAGAGAACTTTGCATATAATCGATTCTCCCTAAGAGTTTGAAGCACTATCCTCAGGTGTTGCCCATGCTCTTCCTGACTTCGGGAATATACCAAAATATCATCAATGAAAACAATCACGAACGAGTCAAGATACAGTGTGAATACACTATGCATCAAATGCATGAAAGTTGCTGGGGCATTAGTCAGCCCGAAAGACATAACGAGGAGCTCCTAGTGACCATACCGAGTCCTGAAGGCAGTCTTCGGGATATCAGGCTCCCGAATCTTCAGCTGATGATAACCAGAGCACAAATCAATCTTGGAGAACACATGTGCACCCTGTAACTGGTCAAATAAGTCATCGATACGTGGCAAAGGATACCGGTTCTTCATTGTAACTTTGTTCAATTGGCGATAGTCAATGCACATACGCATAGAACCGTCCTTCTTCTTCACAAACAACACATGAACACCCCAAGGCGAAACACTGGGTCGAATGAAACCCTTACCCAACAACTCCTGTAACTGATCCTTCAACTCCTTCAACTCATGAGGAGCCATGTGGTACGGAGGAATAGAAATGGGTTGAGTGCCCGACAATAAGTCAATACCAAAATCGATATCTCTATCGGGCGGCATGCCCGAGAGATCAACTGGAAATACATCAGAGAAATCATGTACCACTGGGATGGAATCAATAGAAAGAGTGTCAACACTGATATCTCTCACATAAGCTAGATAAGCAGCACACCCCTTCTCAACCATACGCTGAGCTTTGAGAAAGGAAATAACACGGTTAGGGGTGTGATCTTGAGTACCACTCCACTCAATACGTGGAATGCCTGGCATAGTAAGTGTCACGGTCTTGGCGTGACAATCAAGAATAGCATAGTGGGGTGACAACTAGTCCATGCCCACAATAATATTGAAGTCAACCATACCGAGCAATAAAAGATTAGCTCTGGTCTCAAAACCATAAATAGTGACCAAATACGATCGATACACTCGGTCCACAACTAAAGAATCTCCTACCGGAGTAGAAACATAAATGGGAGCACTCAAAGAATCCCGAGGCACACCCAGATGTGAAGCAAAATAAGAGGACACATATGAAAAAGTTGAACCAGGATCGAATAGAACGGATGCCTCTCTATGACTAACCAAGATAATACCTGTGATAACAGAATCAGAGGTGACAGCTGCAGCGCGATCAGGAATAGCATAAAATCTATCCTGACCTCTCTCTCGAGGGCGGCCTATGGCACCCTAATCCCCGCCCTTGGCTGGCTGGGAAGGTGGGGTGGCAGTTGGGGATGGAACGATGGCCTGCTGACTCTGAGAACCACGATGAGGCTGCAAAGTCGATGGAGGTGCTCCTCTCCTATGCCTAGGGCACTCCCTAACCAAATGGCGAGTATCCCCGCACTCAAAACAAGCCTTGGGAGGATGCGGTGGCTGTGACTGACCGGCCCCGCTCCCGCTAGACTGGTCCTTGGAGGTACCCCGCACAGGAGGCGCACTGGAAATAGGGGGAGCATAGTAAGGCTCCTGGGGTGCTGGAGGAGTTAGAGTACTACCGGCTGCAGGAAATGCTGAATGAACTGGACGAGCAAAATAACCCCTGCCAAAACGACCGGCTGCTGAAGTATGGGCACTAGAGAAATGACCCGACTCACGAGACCTCTTGGCCTCCCTCTCTCATCGCTCTCTAGTGAGCATACCCTCAATTTGTCTGGCAATGCTCACTGCCTACTGATACGGTACATCCATCTCCAACTCTCTAGCCATGCTGGACCAGATATGCGGAATAAGACCCTCAATAAACCTCAGCACTCCCTCTCGGACCGTGGCTACCAAGGCCGGTGCATGTTTGGCTAACCGAGTGAAACTGATGGCATACTCCGATACTGTCATAGAGCCCTGATGGACCTACTCAAACTCCGATTGCCAAGCATCCCTAAGGCTCTGCGAAACAAACTCCCTCAAAAATATCAGAAAGATGTGCCCGGGTCAACGAGGCAGACTCGTCTGGGCTATCCAACTCATAGGTGTGCCACCAATCATAAGAGGTTCCTCGAAGCTGAAAAGTAGTAAAGGAAACCCCACTGGTCTCCACTATACCCATAGTACGGAAGATACGATGACACTCCTCCAGAAATCCCAATGCATCATCTGAAGCCAAGCCACTGAACACTGGGGGATCATATTTCTTGAACCTCTCTAACCTATGTTGCTCGTCCTCGAAGGTAGCTGGCCCACCTCTGGGTTGTACTGGTGCGGCAGGCTGTATAGTAATAACCTCTGGAACCTGCTCCGCCGGCTCTCGCTGCTTAGGTGTGCGGGCTGCGGGAGTCTGGGCCCCTCCCCCGGCCTGAGATGTAGCTGCAACGAGAGGAAGCAACCCCGCCTGAGCTAGAGTAGTATACATGCTCATAAATTGGGCTAGAGTATCTTGGAGTGCTAGAGTCGTAAGCGCTCCAACCTAATCCACTGGTGGTGCCTCAGTGACAGCGCACGCGGGTGTTGTGGCTGCACCTCGGGTGTGTCCTCGACCTCTACCTCGGCCCCGGCCTCTGGTGACGGTAGTAGGGGGTGCGTGTGCCTGATCTCACGAGTAGCACGTGTCCTCACCATCTAGGAGATACAACAACAACAACAACAACAACCCAGTATAATCCCACTTAATGAGGTCTGGGGAGGGTAGTGTGTACGCAGACCTTACCCCTACCCTGAGGTAGAGAGGCTGTTTCCAAATAGACCCCCGGCATCCTTCCCTCCAAGAACTACCCACCTTGCTCTTGGGAAGACTCGAACTCACAACCTCTCGGTTGGAAGTGGGGGTTGCTTACCATCAGAGCAACCCCTCTTGTCATCTAGGAGATAATAGAATACAAAAGTTTAGATTTGGTGCCAAAAATATCGCACGACAAAAAATTCAAAAGAAATAAAGAGTTTCCTAAATAACCGGTCTGTGTCCCGTGACTCCTATGAACCTAGAGCTCTGATACCAAGTTGTCACGACCCTAGTTCACGAATCGTGAACATGTCATGACGACACCAGTCTTCCGACTAGGTAAGACTAACACAATGCGGAATATACACTCTTATGAACAAAAGATAAGATAACAGCGGAATAATATAAAAAAATATAATAAGTGCCGCTCGGCACATACACCGCCAAATACCAAAAGAAATACAACCACCAAGACCCAGAAACTCACAGGCAACACAGACTAAGAGAGTACAACTGTGGCTTTATACATAAAGAGTGTCTAAACAACGAAAATAAGGGAATAACTGACATCACTAAGAAGAATAGAAGAAGACCCTCCGGATATGCAGACGTAGCAGATCATACCTCGAGTCTCCTGAAAATGCTCCTAAGTCACCTGTAGTGCACCTGATCAGATGTACTTGGATATGTACAACAAAAGTGTGCATAAGAGTAGCATGAGTACACCACAACGGTACTCAGTAAGTGCGAAGCCTAACCTTGATGGAGTAGTGACGAGGAAGGTCAGGGCCCTACCGAGAAATAATAAAGATAATGATAATAATAATAATGAACAACTCAAAATAAGATCAAGTCTGAAATAAAAACAAATGAGACAAATACTACAAACCTCCTACAATTAAGCTAACAAAGGGAAGTCAACACAGCAAGTACAAATCAACAATCCAGGATCTCCGGGAATTGAACCCGCAGTCCTCCTATTCTCAGCAACTCAGGATCTCCGGGAATCAAACCCGCGTCCCATATATCAGTCTCACAAGATCTCCGGGAATTGAAACCGCAGTCCTTTATCTCAGCATTCAGGATCTCCGGGAATTGAACTCGCAGTCCATTTATACTCAGCAGCTCAGGATCTCCGGGAATCGAACTCACAGTCCATATATACCAGTAGCCAGGATCTTCGCGAATTGAATCCGCAGTCCTTTATATCAGTATCACCGGATCTCCAAGAATTGAACCCGCAGTCCTTTATATCAGTATCACAGGATCTCTGGGAATTGAACCTGCAGTCCTTTACCTCAGTAGCATCGGATCTCTGGGAATTGAACCCGCAATCCACAGAACACAAACACAATCAAGAAGGGGAAAACATAAAGAAATATGAAATACACATCTACAATTAACACCAAATCCAGTTTCAACAAGTTCCAGAGAGTTCAATTAAGACAAAAAGTCATTTAGACATATAATCCTATCTAATCATGCTTCCCTAGCTAACACTAGATAAGTATTACAATTTAATCAATTAAATAACAAAGATATCACGGATTGAGCAGTTCAAGTAAGGTGGTTTTCAATAATCTGCGCAAGTACACACCCGTCACCTCGCATACAAGGTATTTAAATCAACACATATATATCCTAGGGGAAAAAATTCCCCCACGCAAGGTTAATTAAGTCATTTACCTCAATCCTGGTACAAAACCGCTAAGAAATGACTCCCTTGCCACGAGTATCTGACTCCGGGTGGCCCAAATCTATTCAAACCAATTACACAATGTTAATAACATCGCAAGTAACTAGTTACAGTGATAAAATTAAAGCTACAGCGCGAAAATGGGTGAAATGACCAAAATACCCCTACATTCATCGCCTCGAAAGCAAAATATTTTTACGTTTTCAGAACCCTCGTACTCTTACGAGTCTAACCATATAAAATTTATCAAAATCGGACTCCGTTTTCCTATTTAAATCAATGATTTTCGACAATTCGGGCTTAGAGCAAAATCCTCTATTAACCCACCTCCAATCCTCTATTTTCATAGGTTTAATCCGTGCTTTAACAATATATTAGCATAAAATTAGTCTATGAGTGATTACCTGATGTTTTCCCTTGATTTCCTCTTCAAAATCGCTAAAATCATCTCCTAGTTTGAAACCTCTAATGCGTTTAATGTTCTTAAATTCGAATCATTACTGCCCATTAATCACTCGGCGATTTTCGCTTCTGCGATCCCAGGCCCGCTTCCGCGATTGCGCTTCTGCGGTGTTATTGTCGCTTCTGCGAAATTTCATTAAAACTCCCCCAACCACTTCTGCGGTTATATATGGCCTCCCATAATTCGCTTCTGAGCACCTTCGTCTGCTTCTTCGGGCTCGCTTCTGCGATCCAAGCTCCACAGAAGTGGAAACAACAGAAGGCGGAAGAACTCTGCTGCAACATTAAAACATTTCCTTCGTTTCGCCTCCCGAAAATATCCCGAGGCCCCCGGGACCTCAACCAAAAATACACATCCACTCTAATCATGATACGAACTTGTTCCAATTATAAAAATATACCGTTACACACAAAAATCATCCAATTATGGGGGATTCAAGCCTAAGTTTCAACCAAAACTCCCAAAGCCTACATGCTATCAAAAACCCGATCATACAATGTCCGAATGACTTGAAAATTTGCAGACATATCCAAAATCACCTAACGAAGGTACTGCAACTGTTGGAATTCCATTCCAACTCCCGAATCAAAATCTCACCTATCAATCGGATTTCTAAAATTTCCAAACTTCGGCATTTCAAGCCTAATTGAGCTACAGGCCTCCAAAATACATTCCGAGTGCGCTCCCAACCCTGAAATCACCTAACGAAGCTAACGGAACCATCGGATTTATGTTCCGGGGTCGTCTTAAAATTGTTCTAAATACATGCCATTTTTCAACTATAAGGTTCTTATTTAGGGACTAAGTGTCCCAAAACACTCCAAATTCTAAAACCGAACATCCCGACAATCACAATAGCAGAAATGAACTTAGAGGGAACAGTTAATTGGGGATCGGGGCATTAATCTCAAAAACGAACGGTCGGGTCGTTACATATTCTCTCTTGTTGTAGCATTATAATGCCTCAATTCAGGCTCACCACAGGAGATTCAAACATAAGACCATATTGTCTAACGCTCAAAGGCCACTGAGTACTTTCTCAAATGTCTTCCAGAATTACCGCATTCCAGAATACTTTGTTTTGAAGCACTTCCTGCGAACCTAAATTCGTTACCACTACTTTCCTGATACTGATATTTAGGATCCCGTAGTTAACACAAAATACCATAAGTCTTGATCTTTTCTAATGAAAACACTACCTTTAGTCACATACGCAACCTTAAAACATATGATTATTACGTGTAAACTCTTAAACACATTAAACCATTCTCAAGAGCCATCCACTCTTATCCAAACTGCAAATTACCTGATTTAACGAATAAAACCACTCGTGCCTTAATAGCACCCTGACACCACATGATATGATCACATTCAAATAACCACATACATCTTTCTCCTCAATATACTAAGCATTATTTATCCACAACAGCTCAAGACTTACTATTATTTCCATACATCCACAAGTACCGTATAACTATTGTCAAAATTTTTCTCTACTTGTGCCATCCCTGGCTCAATTTCTGCAACCAGAACTGTTTTGACATTATACTTTAAGACAGGACCAACATAGCACATAACTGCGCAATCAGCTAATCAATGGCAACCTCCCCAACTTAGCTCGAATCCATATATATCGCAACACATATACTCTATTGTTGTCGTAATATCATGGTGATATTAAACTCACTCTTTCACAAGCTTGTGGAGATACAATTCATCAGAAATTTTAACTCCACTGCAATTCTTGCATTCATTCACACAAAAGATAAGCCTACTCTTTAGGCAACAAAAATTTTACTAGTCCCAAATTTTTCAAAAATTTTGGCAGAGTTTCCTTTGTAATAAGGCCTATCCACCTACCAGAGAATCACCAAAATCATCCTAACAACACGTCCACAACTTGACAAAGCATCACAATATATATCAACAACATTAAATCTCAATACTACATGTATTATATTATCAAAATTGATACATGGACCTGCGTTGCACCTATTCAAATCATAACACATAGAAAATACCTTTCAATTACACATAAGGATCATACCACTTAAGGACACCTCACAGGAGATAGCCCACCTGCTTCGCCTTAATTCGATATTACAACACACCTTCCACCATCATACATATAACACAATCATCTAGTCTTCCTGAGTCTACACTCATACACACGTATTGCACTTAACCTTCCAACTAGGAGATACAAAAATATTCTTCGCGCATCCCATAACTCGGGGATACACAACATATCACAATGGGAAACGAGCACTTAATAGATCATCTATTATTCAGCAGACTCTTTCGTCACTACCAAGACCACATTGATACACCCCACGGTACCAATATACTTATCACATGGATATCCAGCTTCCATTCTGGCTAATAAGAACAACACTAAACATATAAGTTCAAAACACTTGCTCACACAATCAGCACCTCGGTGCTCAAGCCATAGGCAAAGATCCGGCCTCAAGTCCTCTAGACTGGCCCAGCATGAACTCACGGAGATTACCTCTCGCCCCTTGATCGGGGAATCACAAGCCATTAAGGCACATATACAACTGAGCGCTTGCGTGCGCATACAGACAAGTGGAAGGAATTTTCAAGAGTTATATCTCAAGCTGAATCAAGTACGCATGATAAGAATTCCAAGAATGGGAAGTTTTCCTAAAGGTTCTGCAGCCTCTCGAGGATAAATACAGACGTCTTCGTACCGATCCGCGAGACACTACTAAACTTGCTCATGACTCGTGAGACCTAGTAACCTAGGCTCTGATACCAACTTGTCACGACCCAAAATCCATACCCGATCATGATAGCGCCTCTCGTGAAGACAAGGCCAGCCAACAACCCCAAATCCTCTTTATTACAGCTATCAAACATAAATAAATAGAAATTTAGACTTATTGACATTTAAATCTATTAATATCATCCCAATACAACCCGACCGGGGTGTCACAAGTCACGAGCATCTAATGAGTAAAGGCGCTACTACTGGCCAACAAAGTATAGATAAATACAAGATAAAAACTGGAATACAAAGATAAAGTACGGTGCCGCGAACGCTTGTGGTCACCTTGCTCAACTACCACCATAAGGTCTTCTACCCTGCTAATAACCCGCTAACGGGTGAACAATACCTGCAACTGCACGCAAGGTGCAGAGAGTAAAGTGAGTACTTCCAACTCAGTGGTAATAAGAGAGAATAATAACTTAGCGATAAGAAAACATGTATGGGCACACAAAAGTGCTATACAAGACAATACAATCCCTTTGAGAAAAATCCTAACATGGTAAAAATTCTTTTAGAAAATCTCAAGATCAGTTAAAAAAACACTTTTAAAAATATATCTTTTACAAATATCCCTTTTTCATTCTCAACAGCCAGCATATGATTGCTATATCAGATAGAGCAAGTTAGCTCATAAGTTGGCCCCTTGGGCACAACACTCATCAACATGTAACACCAGGGTATCTGGTCAACAAGGTAACTAACAGTATGTATGCCGATGATATATGAGTGCTAATGTCACGCCACATAGTAAAAACAGGAGTGAATGCAATGCAATGCATATGACCGCTGCGACGTGTAGCCCGATCCATTTGGATACCCGCACTCACTGTGGGGGTTCAGACTCTGGAGGGGCTCCTACAAACCAAGCACAATAATACTGCAGCGTGCAGTCCGCTGATCCACATAACATATTACTGCGACATACAGGCCGATCCATGCGATATGCTACTGCGGCGTGCAGTTTGATCCATGTATGTATATGCATATGCACACAAAACACTCGAGGCCTGAAAGCCTTCTCACATCACTCTTCATGCCCTCACATATGGTCCTCGTCCCCAATCAGTCCCAAAAATAGTCAAAAAGTCCCTCGGGCTTCGGTAAAATAATAATACTCAGCTCAAATGATAGTTCAAATATCCTTTAAAACTCTAAGTTTGAGTAAAATATAGCAGAGTTCATAAAATAGTGTAAATCACACGGACTGAGTTCAAATCATATTTCAAATAGTGAGGGAAACAGTGATGATAGTTCATAAAGAGTTCAAACAGTCGACAATAAGCCCCAAGTATGGCAATGAGCCCAAATCATAATGATAACAACGAATTGTTTGCAAATACACGGTATAAATCAAAAATCGGGACAGACCAAGTCACGATCCTCAACGGTGCTCTACCCCACGCCTAGGTCCAGAGTGCAAGTCACCTCAATACAGCACTATGATGTGCAAATCCGGGGTTTCAAACCCTCAGGATATCATTCCCAAGTATTACTCACCTCGAACCGGCAAAATCTCAAGCTCCCGATGCCTTTTCCCCTCAAATCGGCATCCACGTGTGTCCAATCTATCCAAAATCATAAGGAATACATCATAATATGCTAATGGGACATAACCCAATCGAAAGAACTCGAAAAATACACAAAAACACGAAATTAGCAAAACCCGGGCCCAAGTCCCAAAAAATTACCAAATTTATATTTTCGGAATTCAGGTCTCGCAGCGAGTCCGTACATACCAAGAACTCCCAATTTGGACCATAAATGGTCCCTCAAATCCAAATTTTAGAGTTTTTGCTCCAAGCCCTAATTTCTTAGAATTTTTGCTATTTTTTCATGAATTTTAAGCATGATTCTTCAATAAAAGCATATATTTAACTCATAACACTTACCTCCAATGATTCCCAGTCGAAACCCCTTCAATTCCCGTCCAAAAGCTCTCAAGAATAACAAAAAATGGTGGGAAAATGGGTTGTTTTCATGACTGGTATGTTTTAAGACATTCTGCCCAGGTATTTTACTCATCGCGATCGCGGAAAATGCTTCGCGATTGCGGAGAACAATTTTCCAGCCCAAAATTTACCTTTCGCGATCGCGATGCACAATTCTGGCTCCTCTAGATAGGCTTCAGTATAATGGTCATAACAATTTACACACAACTCCGAATGATAAATGGTTTGATGTTCTGGAAACTAAACACATAGGGCTATAACTTTCATTTGATAATTATTTTCTGAATCCATATACATTTCGAGATATAAGCTTCCAAACTCATTCATATGTATTAGAGATCCTTCTCGGATAGCGTATAGTGTAACGTCCATAAATTTTGTCACAAATGTCCAAATCACGATTTCTTTACTTTTATGAATACTAGACACGATGTGCTACAACTTATATTTTTGAATCACCTCAAAATTCCTTGTGGATATAAAGATATGAGTTTCCCAAGTAGGATCAATGCAACAGAAATTTCCTTCTTCGCGATCGTGAAGCATTTTACGCGATCGCGATTCATTAATTTTTTTCTCATATTTTGCTTATCGCGATAGCGACCTATTGTCCGTGATCGCATTGAACACTGATACACACAGAAACCAGCAGTTAAAAACGGCCTAGAAATTGTTCGAAACCACCCGGAAACTCACTTGAGGCCCCCCGGGACCTCAACCAAAAGCACCAACGCATCCTAAAACCTCATTTAAACTTGTTCCAATCATCAAAATACATCTAACAATGCTAAAACCATTAATTCACCACAGATTCAAGCCTAAGTTTATCAAATTCTTTCAAAACACATATTCTATTCGAAACCCAACCAAACGATGTCCAAATGACTTGAAATTTTGCGGACAAATCCAAAATCACCTAACTAAGCTACTGCAACTCTCGGAATTTCATTCTGACTCCCGGATCAAAATATCACCTATCAACTAGAATGCGCCAGAATTTCAACTTCGCTAAAATAGGCTAACTTCTTCACCGGATCTCCGAAATTACTTTTGACTGCGCTCCTAAGCCTTAAATCTTCACCCGGAGCTAACCGAATCATCGGAATTCAATTCTGAGCTCTCTAACTTACAAGTCAACATCCGGTTGACTTTTCCAACTTAAGCCTTCTTAAAAGAGACTAAGTATCCCATTTCTTATCAAAATTACTCTAATTAAATTCTAACGCACCCAATACCGATGATGAAACATAAAGCAAAACAATAAGGGAGAAATGGGGAGGTTGGGCGGGGGGGGGGGGGGGGGTAATACCTGAGACGACGGGTCGGGTCGTCATACAAACTCTTTCTAATATCCTACTTTTTCTGCGGATTTGGTATCGAATCAATCAATCAATCAACTATCCCTCAATAGTGAAGCAGTTGGGGTTGAAATATATTGTAAAAATGTCATGCAACATCCATCCATTACATCATAGTTCCTATAATGAAGGCAACTGCTAGTCCAACACATATCATTAGCTAGGGGCGGATGCAATGTACAGTTACTAGGTTTAACTGAATATAGTACTTTCGATGCGGAGCATAAAGTTATATGTAAAATTCGTAAAAATAGCGTGGTCTAGCCAATTTTTGGATCGGTATTCAAAAATAGCCAGCGTTTACTAAGTCAATAAAAAATAGCCACTATTTTGCTGTAACAGAGACCGGTCCAGCATAATATATTGGAGTTCGATGTACATGTGTATGAACTTCCAGCATATTATGCTGGAACTCCAACACACGGAAAGTTCCAGCATAATATACTGGAGATTCGAGCACTTGTGTATAAACTTTCAGCATATTATACTGGACCGGTATACTTTTCTGGAATTCTAGTATATTATGATGCAGTTCTAGTGTACTTATGTTGGAACTCCATCATATTATGCTGGAGTTCGAGCATACTTATCCT
>JASVEL010006260.1:0-62885 GCA_032618575.1 Nicotiana noctiflora
GGAACTCGAGTATAATATGCTGGAGTTTAAGTATACTTATGATGGAACTCCAGCATAATATACTGGCGTATTTTTCAGGTTTTGAACACTATTTTCGCTTAGATTTATCTTTACATAAAAAGTGGCTAGATTTCGATTACTTTTGAAACTGTGTTATTTTTTAACGACAACTTGTAAATCTGGTTATTTTTTAATTTCTCCCTAATAATTCACTAAATTTATGATAAACAATAGATATGAACCCATAATTTTAAAATATAATGGGTTCAATACTAAAAACTTTGAATATTAAACCCATAAAATTAAAATTCTAGATTCAACTCTATCATTAGCTGTTGGATTACAAGGAACAAACAGTCGGGCAACGATAAGAGTTAGAACAAGGAATGTCAATATCATTATAGCTCCCATAAGGAAAAAACAGCCAAGACATTATAACCAATTCGAACTAGGCATACATATGTAAAAAAGTCCAAAATATATATAAATAATTAGAACATTCTCATTATGAACTCACTCCGATAGATTAGTGTCTGGCAGCAGTTGCATAAATATACATCCCTAAACTTGTCCAAATTTTTATAATAAATTCAAGTCAAAGGCAACAATATCAATTGGTTCATTACCTCTTCCAAAACAATTGGATCAGGTATAGTCATTCGTTTCCCTTTTTCTTTTGGTTTAGATGTTGAGTATTCAAAACTCATTGGCTCGATTAATCAGATTCATATAGGGTATACATACTCAACAGTAAGATATTCTCTACTAAGTAGTTCTTTATTTTCAAGGCCCAAACCCGAGTATTCTTTTTTCCTTTTATATTCAATGGCAGAGCCACCTTTAAGTAAGGGGTGTCAATTGGTACCCTTTTGCAAAAAATTATATTGTGTTGCTAGTAGGGATAAAGCTATGTGTGGTCAAAGATGGTCAACCGGACACTCTTCGCTATGAAAAGTAAAATATTATTAGTTATTGATAAAATAGTAGACTTTGAACACGTTTGCACATCCCACTAAGGGCGGCCCAAGGGTCAAGCCATTAAAGCAAAGCTTTACGCCTCCAAATTTGGGGAACCCAAATTTTTATTTTTGTTTTCTACACGTATTTGTATTGAGATCTTGACTAATCCAGATTCATACCGCGTAAGGCCTAGTAAAAAGAGAACACATTTTAACAAGATTTGTTTTACCATAAGACTCGACCCCAATATATCTAATTAAGATAAGTTCGATCATATACATCTCACATCATTTTTTAAAGGTATGGTCTAAATATATTGGGTATTAAAAAATAAAAAAGTAAACTATTTGATAAAAAGTAAAGATAAAAAGTAAGAGTAAGATTTGATTATTGAAGATACCAAAAAATAGATTCTAAAAGCTTATTACACGTTTTAGTGAGAAATGTAAAATGACAATATTAGTATAGGTACTTCACTAATTATGTTAATCGTAAAATTTAAATAATAAAAAGTTTAATCATGACAAGGGTTTAGGGGAGTGATTCTCTTTTTCCAATTAAAAGTTATATTGTTCTCTGTAGAAAGAAAAGAGTTTATTTTGTCTATAAAAATACAAGAGTTAGAAGAGTACCGTTGAATAAAATTATATTTGCATTATTTTTCCCTCTCACGTTTCAAGTGTTTCAACAAGCATATTAGACACCAAAAATTATTTTGATATCAAGTTATCAACTTCTTGAATAGGGTTCTACTATCTATGGTCACTAATATCTTAGAAGAAGTTAAATTATTATTAATAAAAAGAAACTATTAACAACTTTACATTTTAAAAATTTAGTAAAATAGACTTTAATTAAAAATATAGATGAATTATTATTATTTTCTTTTAAAAAGTCCCAGATTAAAAATTATCTTTAGGCCAATGTTTTAAAAGACGAGGGCGTGAGACAAGGCGTTTTACCTCTGACGAGGCGAGGCGTAAGCCTTGAGACATGGGGCGTAAGTCCCACAATTCTTTGAATTTTACTAATTTCAAGAATTTTAAGATAATATAAAATAAAAATAATTACAAAAATTACATTAAATCACAAAATTATAACAAATAATCTACTTAAAATATTCATGAATTATAATTCAACTATGAATAATACAAAAAGTTTGACATATATCATAATATGCAAATTAAATGCAACATCGTTACAACTCAAACATCAAAAGTACGTATTCGATGTGAAATCTTATATGTATCTCTTACGGAGTAATGAATCTTGAAAGAATTTTGATATTATAATTCGATATTTTTTTAAAATATTCCTTTTAATTAATATGCTTTATATTTAAAAGAGAATTTATATCAAAATATTATTCAAAATTTAAATATGATTTTCTAGCATCATTTATTTTTAAGTGTCAATAAGTTAATAAAGTTACACATAATTCACCATACTATATCATAATAACTAATTATTTGTACATACTACCTAATACTGATATATTAATTAATAAGTATTGTATTTCGTAAATATAAAAAATAATATTTAGTAAAATAATTATAAAAGAATTACAGACTAATATAATAAAGACATAAAAAAATTAATAAATAGATACTTTTAAATGAAAGCTTTATTTAAAATTCACTATCATAGCAATCTTAGTGGATAACGAGCAATAAATTTTATTTTAATTATGACATAAAATACTCTCAAATTAATAATTTATGATTAAGAAAAAAGTAATTTTGAATAGTTAACGGTTTATTAAGAAAACTTGAGGATTTACAAGGTTAGTTATACGGAATTGCATAAAGTTCTATTAGGCGAGCCTAGTGCAGGGCGTGTTGGGGGCGTAAGCCCCAACGACCGTGGTGTAAGTCTCACGGAACTAAGCTCCACACATTATTTCAAGGACGTTTTACGAGTACCCCGCCCCAGGGCGAGTCCCGGGCGAGTCTCAGTTCTGCCTTTTAAAACAAAGCTTTAGGCCACCGATCTTCTTGAGCCATGAACATTGTTATTGAATTTTCAGGCTTCGCCACTGACTGCTCAGTAAATTTCCTTTTAATATATGTGTATATACTATAGTTGAATCTCTTGGATATTTTGTGTGTTTAATTTCTTATATATAACATGTTCCTTGGCAATTTTCAGTATCGACTACTACTCAATCTTATCTTGAACTGCCAAAAGTTCCTATTATATGTGATCTTTGTTCAAAAGAATGAATCATTATCCTGGCGTTTTATGTGAAATTGATTGGAATAACTTGATTATAGAAATGCAAATTGCAATTAGCAGCTTGAAGAAAAATCAAGATCAATTTAGGGATAAATTTATAAATAGTTTTTAAGATGGTTACAAAAGATGGAGTGTCTGGACTCTAAATAAGATAAACGTATATAAGATATATATAGTGATATAGTCACATTTTTATCCTATTAAATATGTTATATTTGGTTTTCGCATCTCTAATTTTTTGTTTTTTTTGTTTTGTTTTTGGGAGTGTATAGGAGTCTAAAGTTACGAAATCACTTACCATTCTAAAATGAGAAAAAGGTGTTGGTATGGAGTCAAATCAATAACATTGATTATCCTATAAGGAACGAAGTCAACAACTATGAACCGAGACTACATTAAAAAACAAAGAAACCTCTTTTGATAGGTGCAAAAAGTTCAGAAGACATTTATTAAAAAGATAATAAAAACTACGTAGCCGTCTATTAACAACAAGGTCGATATGTCCGAGTGGTTAAGGAGACAGACTTGAAATCTGTTGGGCTTCGCCCGCGCAGGTTCGAACCCTGCTGTCGACGGCTATGGGTTTTTCGGGCTTATTTATTGCAAAATTTGTATTCAAAGTCAAACTACGCAAATTCATTATTTTTGTTGAGGTTAACGGTTGAGTTCCAATTTATATGTATGGAGGAAGCAATGGCTAGCAGCTGCATGAAAGTTCCGGTGTACATCTGTCTTATCTTTTTTTTTTAGAGGAAAAGTGTTGAACATCACATCAACAACAACAATAATATACATAGTGTAGTCATTAAGAGAATCATGTTTAAGGAGAGATTTGAACATGTTGTTAATTTGATGATTCATCTGATGTTATTAGTACTTGTATATGAATTCAATGGTTTAAAAACTCATATGTATACTATATGAGCTATAACTCGACATCATAAAGATCAACCTATAGACAACATATCGATCACCTCCCTTGGCCCAAATAAGAGCAGCAAGCATCGAGGCCGCCCCCATCTGGCGTAGACGCCATAAGCGGTAAGGCCGCCCTCGACCATAAGCGGCCGCCCATAGCCACCTAAAGCTCTTTTGGCGGAGACGACGCCCCGTGGGTACGCCCACAATAATTCCACGACACGGACTCGATCCCCAAGGAAGGTCAACTATCCCGCGCAGGTTCGAACCCTACTGTCGACGGCTATGGGTTTTTCGGGCTTATTTATTGCAAAATTTGTATTCAAAGTCAAACTACGCAAATTCATTATTTTTGTTGAGGTTAACAGTTGAGTTCCAATTTATATGTATGGAGGAAGCAATGGCTAGCAGGTGCATGAAAGTTCCGGTGTACATCTGTCTTATCTTTTTTTTTTTAGAGGAAAAGTGTTGAACATCACATCAACAACAACAATAATATACATAGTGTAGTCATTAAGAGAATCATGTTTAAGGAGAGATTTGAACATGTTGTTAATTTGATGATTCATCTGATGTTATTAGTACTTGTATATGAATTCAATGGTTTAAAAACTCATATGTATACTATATGAGCTATAACTCGACATCATAAAGATCAACCTATAGACAACATATCGATCACCTCCCTTGGCCCAAATAAGAGCAGCAAGCATCGAGGCCGCCCCCATCTGGCGTAGACGCCATAAGCGGTAAGGCCGCCCTCGACCATAAGCGGCCGCCCATAGCCACCTAAAGCTCTTTTGGCGGAGACGACGCCCCGTGGGTACGCCCACAACAATTCCACGACACGGACTCGATCCCCAAGGAAAGTCAACTATCCCAGGTAGGACTTATAAATACTGAAGCAATGATCAAAAAAGGGGTTCCACTCTCTCCCTATAGGGGCTCTAAGAAATATAGAGTATAATGCAGAGTGAGAATGACCATCAACAATACAGGGTAACCGTAGATCCTTGAAAACATGATTGTAAAGATCTGAACCTCTTCATGGAGAGGCAGATCAACCCATCATCATGAATAAAGATCACTAAACATCCCATGTTATCTCTACACATGTCTCCATTATCTTTTTCCATTGTTGAATTTCATATATGTTACGACCTGCTATGATTGGCCCTCTTATTTTTATAATTATTTTGGGTCCATGAGTGTCCATAAACATAATTGGTCAAAAAATTTGGCGCCGTCTGTGGGGATTTCATAGCAAGATCGCGTAGCTTTTCTTGAAGTAAGAAACAAAGGGAAAACAACGAACAAAGGGCTAGAAACCCAATCAGAAGCGAGCCTGATTCATCTCGTATATACTCAGGCCATGAGCCTTCGCCAAAACAAATTCAACAATAGTTGAAGTTAAAGCTCGGGCTACGAGCCCTCTATGCCAAAATCAATCAAAGTTCAATTACGATTGAACTGAGACTCGGGCCATGAGCCTTCGCCAAAATAAATTCAACCATAGTTGAAGTAAAGTTCCGGCTACGAGCCCTCGACGCTAAAATCAATCGAAGTTCAATTACGGTTGAACTGGGACTCAGGCCATGAGCCTTCGCCAAAATAAATTCAACAACAGTTGAAGTAAAGTTCGTGCTACGAGCCCTCGACGCCAAAATCAATCAAAGTTCAATTACGATTGAACTGGGACTCAGGCCATGAGCCTTCGCCAAAATAAATTCAATAATAGTTGAAGTAAAGTTCGGGCCACGATCCCTCGACGCTAAAATCAATCGAAGTTCAATTACGGTTGAACTGGGACTCAGGCCATGAGCCTTCGCCAAAATAAATTCAACAATAGTTGAAGTAAAGTTCGTGCTACGAGCCCTCTATGCCAAAATCAATCAAAGTTCAATTACGGTTGAACTGGGACTCAGGCCATGAGCCTTCGCCAAAATAAATTCAACCATAGTTGAAGTAAAGTTCCGGCTACGAGCCCTCGACGCTAAAATCAATCAAAGTTCAATTACGGTTGAACTGGGACTCAGGCCATGAGCCTTCGCCAAAATAAATTCAACAATAATTGAAGTAAAGTTCGGGCTACGAGCCCTCAACGCCAAAATCAATCGAAGTTCAATTACGGTTGAACCGGTACTCAGACCATGAGCCTTCGCCAAAGTAAATTCGACAATAGTTGAAATGAAGTTCGGGCGACGAGCCCTCGATGCTAAAATCAATCGAAGTTCAATTACGGTTGAACTGGGACTCAGGCCATAAGCCTTCGCCAAGGTCAAATTCAACAGTAGTTGAAGATAAAGTTCGGGCTACGAGCCCTCGACGCCAAAAATCGACCAAAAGTTCGATTACGGCTGAACTGGAACTCAGGCTGCGAGCCCTCACCGGTGAAGAATCAACGACGGTCGAAGTCAAACTCAGGCCGAAAGCCCTCGACCCGCGACAACTGGTGATCGCGTTGGCATAACAAACAAAGAATGAGCGGAAAGGTAAAAAACAAAGGGGGGAGGAACCCTCCCCCATTCCAATTTAAAATAGATGGATACGAGCAATGCCCCTCCGCCCTGAAGCGACAATCATCCAACACTAACAACAAAAAATCAAACAAATAAAAAAAATGGCCACACACGGCAGCAAAGAAAAAGGAAGGGGATTCATCTAATCATCAATCAACTGGGGGTTGCCGGCAACACCGTCCGCCACGATTCCATCATCACCGGCCTCCGTCGCTCCGTCCTCAGCTCCGCCTACATGGGCACCATCACCATCCGCCTAGGCCCCGGCTCTGCTCCCACCAGCTCCTGTTGTACCTCCAACGTCATTAGCTCCAGCCCCGATCCCCCCAAGGATATTATCATTGTCAGGCGTCGCGGCATCAAAACCGAATTCCTCGCGAGCTTCCCGCGCTTTCTGAAGCGTCTGCTCAAAGGCCCCTTCGGTGATCAGGCCGGCTTCAAACAAATGCTTGTATATGTCTCGCTGCGCTTCGGCAAAGACCCAAGCTTCACGAGAACTACCCAAACTCACGGATTGCTCCTGGACACGTCGGTTCTCCTGCTCAAGAAGCGGTATTTGCCCCGCGGCCTCCTGAGCATTACCCTCCAACGCCCGGATCCGCTCCTCAAGACTGTTCTCCTTGGAGGCAGCAGCGGTTCTTATCGCCGATAACTGAGAGTCATTGGCTCGGAAAATTCCTTCAAGCTCAGTCACTCTGGCAGTGGTCTCGACCAGTCTACGCCTCAAGTCGGCCGACTCCCCCTCCGCAGCGGCAACCTTCCCGCTCCACTCCGAGGTAACCGCCGTCACCTTGGCCAAATATTGGCGCTCTCTCTCCAAGGACGCCCTCCTCGCTGCCTCTAGCTCATCATTCGCCTGACGCAGCCGCTCCTCCGGGGCTTCAATACGGCTGAGCGCCTGATCCTTTTGTAGCTTCGACCGCGCTAGCTCCCCGACCAACTCCTGGTTGCGCGGGTCGACCCTCAGGCGCTCCTCGAGCTCCCTGCATTTAAGCCGCAAATAGCGGCACCTCTCAAGAACCCGAAGAAGAACCCCGACTCGGACATTTGTCCGACGCAAACACTCTACCTGCAGTAAAAAATCCTGCGAAACAAAATACATATAAAGGCAAGAGAGTCATGAATGGAAACGTGAAGGAAACGAAAGGAATTTACGAGAAAATAACCAGTTCAGAACGCATACCTTCACACCCAACGTTGTCACCTCATTCATTAAACTAATGTCCGCCACCTCCCTCAGCGACTGGTTCTCCACAGAAGAACACAACGGGCCCAGCAGCGGCACCAGGGAAGCATCCCTTAGCAATAAATTTTCATCGGCGGGAATCTCTATCACCCGCGGCCTCCCGTCTGGATGGACGGTCGCTCGCGTAATCCCATGACGAAACATGCGAACGTCGTCAGAATCCAAGTCAGATCCGGACGGAGACCCCTCTCATGTCGCCGCCGCCCCTGTCGACGGGGTACTAGAGTCCCCAAGGTCTACAACCACCCTCGAAGGCTCGCCCGCCTTGAACCTATGAGTGGAAGACTGGGCAGTGGGGGCGGCACTCCCTTCCCGCTCTTCTCGAGACCTCAACTCATCCGGCGCGCCCATTAGGGTCCGCGCCAATTCTCTACAATCTCCCTCGCCTCATAGGGCGGCGGAGGAGTCACGGCTACCTCCTCATTGGCAGTCGGATGCACCGCCGGAGGAGCTGGGGGCGGAAGGATTCGTCGTCTGGTCAGGGGCCTCTCCTCTTCATCTCGAGAAGGCGACGACTCTCGGGAGCGTACAACCCCCGACATACTCCCGCCTTCAAGCCTTAGGCGAGCAGGCGAAGAGGCGGCTACAGAATCAACAGAAACGACCCTGGGAGCTCGAGCGATCGCAGGGGTAAAGAACCTCGCGATCGCCCCATGTCGCCGGAATACAGGAAGAGGGGCCCTGCCGCAGCTTACCCGCCCTGCAAGAATGAAAGATTAGTTAGCATTGAATTATGGCTACGGCCAAAGGATGGGTACGCCCCGTCGACAATGAAATAACTTACCTACGACCAGACTGTGGCCGTATCTCCTCGAGAAGGACGCCCACGAGCGAATTCCTTCGGTATGTGAAAGAACAACTTCTAACCATCCGCACAGGCCGGTGAATAGAGGCGAGGGCGACCTGTCAGCTGTGGAAACGACCGAAAAAAATGGCCGTCAGTCGAATATCAAAAATAAAGTACAGTTCAAAAAAAAGGGGATAACAAGAAGACTCACGGCCATGGTTCCAGGTCTCCGGAAAGCCCGAAAAAGACGCCACCAGGTGACTTGTCCGGACGTAGAAAAACTGTTCATATTGGCGAGGCTCCACCTCGTCGTCCAAGGCCGTCACCAATCCTTGCCACCCCCGAGAGACCATCTGAATCATGCTCCCCCGAGTCCGTTAGGGAGCGAAAAGAGCAAGAACGTGCTGAAGAGTAACCAACCTGCCGGCCAACTCCGAGAGCTTGAGCATCATGGCCATAAGCTTATATACATATGGGGTAAGCTGCCCCGGACAGACGCCGTAGTATCGGCAGAAGTCGACTAGTAAATTGGGAAGGGGCATCCTGAATCCCAACCTGAGCAGGAAAGAATAGAACACACAGAACCCCGGACGGTCGGTGTGCACCATGTCCCCGGGCCGGGCTAATATAATGCTAGCATGGGGAGGAATGAGCCCCTACGCACACAGCTGGGCCATGCTCACCTCCCCTATCAGCGGGGCCTCGTCGACAGACTCAGCACTTCCATGCGCGGTGAAATCCACCGCCAAGCTCCCCGCCTCGGGGAGTATATCATCAACTGCGGGCATCCTCTCAACATCATTCCGGTCAACCGCCGGAAGCACGGGGGACAACCCCTCGATCACCGGGGACTCTGAGGGTAGCACCACCGCAAGACCATCACGAGAAGGAAGGCCAGCCATTTTTCTTGGGTCACCGGGGGGATTGGAAGAAGAACTGGGAAGTGAGAATAAGAACGGGGAGCAACTGTGCCACAAAAAAGCAAGGTTTCTTAAGAGCTTGCTAGAGAGGAAAATGATCAACAGAGCGAAGAATAGAGAAATGTCTGACATATTAGGCCTTTTTATAAAGCAAAATCGAATCAAAACCTCGGGAAACTGACAGGCACCATTTAATGCGAATCCCAACCGTCGAAAACGGTTCAATTTTCATCGAAATCGTCGCTCCCACGATCGAAATCGGGGGGTGTGTGCCGGAACACGAGCCGCCATTACAAGTACTCCTTGTGGCGTCGTATCGGCCAAGCTCCCATAAGGTGGGAACACCTTCAGAAATCCCCGTCCGACAACAAGGCGCCCCAGGAGGTCGTCGTACCATCAATCGAAAGGAAACGACGCCCAAGCTGTCATATCCGCTCATCCCGGTCCGTCTCGATGTAACCGCGATAAGCGGAGGGACTATCTGTATGAGCTATAACTCGACCTCAAAAAGATCAACCTATAGACAACATATCGATCACCTCCCTTGGCCCAAATAAGGGCAGCAAGCATCGAGGCCGGCCCCATCTGGCGTAGACGCCATAAGCGGTAAGGCCGCCCTCGACCACAAGCGGCCGCCCATAGTCGCCTAAAGCTCTTTTGGCGGAGATGACGCCCCGTGGGTACGCCCACAACAATTCCACGACACGGACTCGATCCCCAAGGAAAGTCAACTATCTTAGATAGGACTTCTAAATACTAAAGCAATGATCAAACAAGGGGTTCCACTCTCTCCCTATGGGGGCTCTAAGAAATATAGAGTACAATGCAGAGTGAGAATGACCATCAACAATACAGAGTAACAGTAGATCCTTGAAAACATGATTGTAAAGATCTGAACCTCTTCATGGAGAGGCAGATCAACCCATCATCATGAGTAAAGATCACTAAACATCCCCTGTTATCTCTACACATGTCTCTATTATCTTTTTCCATTGGTGAATTTCATATATGTCACGACCTGCTATGATTGGCCCTCTAATTTTTATAATCGTTTTGGGTCCATGAGTTTCCATAAACATAATTGGTCAAACATATACCTTGGCCTGAAATTGTACACATTGCTGAAAAGTGCAAAACACAATTTCAGACTAAAGAGATCAGGTGCCATAAACCTGATTTCAATTTAATGTTGATTGCATGCATTAGTACTTGGATCAACTGAATATGTTGAAGTCCACTTAATTTAACAGCAAAATGTAGGAAGGAAAGTCTTGGCGTGGCCGGTAAAGTTGTTGTCATGTAATCGGGAGGAGATCATGAGTTCGAGCCATGGAGTTAGCCTCTTGAAAGAAATGCAGGGTAATACAATAGACCCTTGTGCTTTGGCACTTCATCGGACCCCGCGCATATCGAGAGCTTAGTGCATCATGCTGCCCTTTTTATCACAAAATGCATATACTTTATCCTCATGGATGGATCCGAAAAAAGCAATCAACAACAACAACATCCCTGTGTATTTTTATAATTTGGTGTAAACAAAAGCAGAATGAAGGAAGCAGATACATTCCAAGATGTAGTACTACCTTCCTGAGAGAACAGACATTGTAAAAGAGTAAGTGGAATCAGAAGAAAGGTAAGCAGCAGGCTGCCGGGGATGATAATCAAGATCTTCGTCGTTTGCTAATAGGTCAACGATTGGCATTGTCGTCTGTGCAGGCGCGTCTACTGGCAAACGCCCTTCCAACATTTCCACGACTCGTGCCATGGTTGGCCTAAGACGAGGCCTTTCTTGGATGCACCACAACGCCACACATGCCAATCTTTTCAATTGCATTTCCACGACTTCTCCTCCTGCAACGAGCCTCTCATCCACAACATCCATGATTTTCTCTTGTGCCAGTTTCTCACTCACAATCTTGGGAAAGTAGATGAATTTCTTCGCCTTTGACTTTTTTCCATGTTGATCAACAGCTTGAATATTTCTTCTCCCACCAATCAATTCCAAAAGTACCATTCCATAACTATAAACATCACTTTTTTCAGAAATCCCGTTCTCCAAAAGCCACTCCGGGGCTAAGTAGCCTCTAGTTCCCCTGATGGTTGTCACAACTCTACTCTCGTCTTTCCCCATTAACTTTGATAGCCCGAAATCCGAGAGAATGGCACGGTGATTCTCATCAAGAAGAATATTCTCAGGCTTGATATCAAGATGTAAAATACATGACCTACAATCATGATGCATATAGGAAAGTGCCTTAGCCACATCTAAGGCAACTCTGCATCTTAAATCCCATGACAAACAGCCACTTGGACGATCTCCAATTTTCCTTCGACGGAAAATCCAATTATCAAGTGATCCATTAACAACATATTCATAAACCAAGAAACGAGGCCCCGAGGGGAGAACACTACAGTACCCTAATAGGCGTACCAGGTTAACATGTTGGACACTAGCAATGGCTGCAACTTCTGATTTAAATTCCTTATCGCCTCGCTCCTCCTCTCCTTCAATCCTTTTCACTGCCACTGCTGCACCATCACTGAGGATTCCCTTGAAAACACAAGCTGATGATCCACGGCCTACTAACGAACCAAAGTTATTAGTTGCTTCTTCCAGCTCTTTCAATCTGAATCTTGTTGGAATCCCTGCAACTTTCCTAAGAAAACTATACTCTACCCTCAACTCGCGTCCATCTGAATCGAGTTGCTTTTCTAGTAATTGCCTCCTGCTGTTGAACTTTCTTCGGATTATAACAAAAGCAAAGACAGCAACAATGGCTGCAACATCAGCTCCACATATGAGGAAAAAAGTCTCTGTAAGTTTAAGCGTTAGCCGAGCAATAACGACGCCTATGATCAACAGAATCACCAATGAAATGGCTATGGAATAAGCTTTCTTGTCCTCCATCAATGGATCATTTTTCTGCTTTCAAGTTTAATATCTTAAAAGAAGAAATGTCCATTCTTTTGTTTACATCTTTATATTGTTGTAGCCAAATGGACCATCCCATTAATTTAAAGGGCCTACGCCAGGCTACAATATTTTGCCCCACTTGAACCGGACCGGACCTGAACTAGTTACTGACCCACGGGTCGGATGAAAAAATATTTTTGATATCACAAAAAGAAATACTCCAAAATTATGTCTAGATTCATTTTCTTACAATTATTTTAATGAGTCATTATTATAATTTAATTTAATGTTGATCTTAATTTGGGAGAAATATTCTGACCGTTACATTTCAATTGTTAAGAGGCTTAATGGCATTAAAATAATATTTTTGTATTCAATTGTTTTATAACATTTAAAATGGTTTTATATTCAATTTGTTCAAAAAGAATTTTGGTGTCAGTAACGTTTGAAACGTTTGGTAGACTTTAAAATGAGACTTTAAGGCTTTTGACGGTGGAGGTCAGTAAGTGCATTTCTTTGCACTATATATATATGGTTTTGTTTTCATCTTTGATAGTGAAAAGATAGAAAAAACTTCTCTTCTTCTTTTTTTTGTGCTGGGTTTTCTTCTTATAAAACTTTGTTGTTTCTGCTCCTAGTTATACTAGAAGAGCTTGTTGAATCCTGGGGGATACGCCTAATATTATTTATCTCAGTGTAGGCGAAATATCCTTAAGAACAGTGTCCTTGACACGCCTCAAGCTAAGCCTTTTATTCTCCATATTCATCAAACTTTTTCCAACAATCTTAAGGATATTTCCACGTAGTTATTATGGAGAATAATGTTGCTGTTTTTGATGGAGATAAATTTTACCGCAAGCACGCTGTTGTTGACAAATGAGAAGAAGTTGTTACTAGAAGCAGCCTTGTGGAGGACAACAACTGTCGGAAAAAATCAAGTAACATGTATGATAAAAGAAATGGTTATAAGCCGAAAACCAACAATCGACCTAGCCACTATGTTGCTCAATGCCGGAAAAGAGTTGGGAATGACAATCCCACTAAGGCTAAAGTAAATATGACTGAAGTCAAAGTGGATGGTATAATTGTTGCGGTTGTTTCCCAAGTGAACCTTGTGACCAATGTGAAAGATTGGGTGTTAGATTCTGGTGCCACTAGGCACATATGTGCTAACAAAAAAGACTTTGTGTCTTACACCCAAGTTGAGGAGGGAGAAGAAGTTGTCTATCTTGGTGATTCAAGAACTACTCAAATTCTTGGAAAAGGCAAAGTTCTTCTCAAACTTACATCTGGCAAAACCTTGGCATTGAATGATGTGTTGCATGTTCCTAGTATTCGAGCCAATTTGGTCTCTGTGGGATTATTAGGAAAAGTGGGGGTGAAGGTTGTTTTTGAATCTGATAAGGTCGTGTTGACCAAGAATAATAATTTTGTTGGCAAGGGATATTATGACCATGGCTTGTTTGTACTCAATATTATCAATGAAAATGCTAGTACTTCTGCTTGCTTGGTTGATTCTTTTAATTTATGGCATGCTCGATTAGGACATGTTAGTTTGTCTTATATTAAAAAAATGCATTCTAAAGGTCTTATTTCAAATATTAATTTTTTGAATATTGATAAGTTTGAAGTTTGTGCAGAAGCTAAACAAACTAAGAAATCGTGTGCTTCAATATTTAGAGAATCTGAATTGTTAAGTTTAATACATACTGATTTAGGAGACTTGAAACAAACTATGACTAGAGGAGGGAAAAAATATTATGTGACTTTTATAGACGATTTTTCTAGATATACAAAAATTTATTTGTTGAGAAATAAAGATGAAGCTTTTGATAAGTTTTTAATTTATAAAGCTAAAGTAGAAAATCAATTGGATAAGAAAATCAAAAGAGTTAGATCCGATAGAGGTGGTGAATTTATTTTACTGAATGATTATTGTGAGAAAGAAGGCATAATTCACGAGATAACTCCGCCATATTCTCCACAATCAAATGGTGTAGCGGAAAGGAAAAATAGGACTTTAAAGAAAATGATGAATAGCATGCTTGTTAGTTCTGGTGCTCCGGATAATCTTTAGGGTGAAGCCATTTTATCTGCTTGTCATTTACAAAATAGAATTCCTTATAAGAAAACCGGTATAACTCCTTATGAGTTATGGAAAGGGTATCCACCTAATTTGAAATATTTGAAAGTGTGGGGGTGCCTTGCTAAAGTTATGTTGCCTGATCCTAAGAAAAGGAAAATAGGATCTAAAACATCCGATTGTATGTTTATTGGGTATGCTGAAAGTAGTGCAGCATATAGATTTTTAGTAGTTAAAAGTGATGTACTTGAAAATAATACTATTGTTGAAACAAAAAATGCTGAATTTTTTGAAAATATTTTTCCTTTAAAATTTGAGGAAAATAATGATGCTCCTATTATTCCAAGTAATAATATTTCACATGTTTCAATTATTCAAAATAATCTTGAAAGTGAGGATTTAAGAAGAAGCAAAAGACCAAGGAAAGAAAAATCTTTTGGTAATGATTTTTATACTTATCTTGTGGATAATGATCCTTTTACATATTCTGAAGCTATTTCTTCTTCTGATGCATCATTTTGGAAAGAAGCTATTGATGTAGAATTAAATTCAATTTTACAAAATAAAACTTGGATTTTAGTTGATTTACCTCCCGGAGCTAAACCCATTGGTTGTAAATGGATTTTTAAGAAGAAACTTAATCCGGATGGTTCCATTGATAAATACAAAGCTAGACTTGTTGCAAAAGGTTTTACCCAAAAGCAAAATATTGATTATTTTGATACTTATGCTCCTGTAACTAGAATTTCCTCAATTCGTGTTTTACTTGCCTTGGCTTCTATTTATAAGCTTTATATTCACCAAATGGATGTTAAAACTGCTTTTTTAAATGGTGATTTGGAGGAGAAAATTTACATGGAGCAACCAGAGAGTTGTGTAGTGTCTGGCCAAGAAAATAGAGTATGTAAATTGCTAAAATCTTTGTATGGTCTAAAACAAGCGCCTAAACAATGGCATGAAAAATTTGATCAAGTATTGATTAATGAGGGTTTTTCATCAATTGAAGTAGATAAATGTGTTTATACAAAATGTGTGGATGGTACATGTGTTATAATTTGCCTTTAGGTAGATGACATGCTTATTTTTAGTTCTAGTCTTGATTTGGTACATAAAACCAAATTTTTCTTGTCTTCTAACTTTGAGATGAAAGACATGGGAGAAGCTAGTGTCATTTTAGGCATGAAAATTATAAGAGATGGCAATAGTTTGATGTTGACTCAAGAACATTACGTAGAAAGAATACTTAAAAAATTTGATAATTTTGATGTGGTACCTGTAAGCACTCCTTATGACGCTAGTAGTCAATTAAAAAAGAATAAGGGAGATGTTGTAGATCAAAATAAATATGCTCAAGTTATTGGTAGTCTAATGCATTTGATGAATTTTACTAGACCCGATATTGCATATGCTGTGTGTAGATTGAGTAGATATACTCAAAACCCGAGTCATGATCATTGGAATGCATTAGTAAGAATAATGAAATATTTGAGAGGTACCATGAACTATGGTATTAAATATAGTGGATTTCCCACTGTACTAGAAGGATACAGTGATGCTAACTGGATCTCTGATTCAGATGAGACAAAATCCACTAGTGGTTATTTGTTCACCCTCGGTGGGGGTGTTGTGGCATGGAAATCAGCTAAACAAACTATAATAGCTAGATCTACCATGGAATCTGAGTTTGTGACATTGGAATTAGCTGGAAATGAGGCCGAGTGGTTAAAGAACCTTCTGGCGAGTATTCCGCTAGGAATAAAACCGACACCTTCTGTGTCGATGCATTGTGATTGCCAAGCTGCAATAGCCATTGCCAAAAATAAATCCTTTAATGGGAAGAATAGACATATCCGGTTGAGACATAATGTGATAAAGCAGCTGCTGAAAGATGAAATTATTTCCATAGATTATGTGAAGTCAGAAGTGAATTTGGCCGATCCTCTGACTAAACCTTTGGGAAAGAAAATTAATATCCGAAACATCGAGGGGAATGGGACTTTTGCCAATTTGAGTTATATCAACTATGATGGTAACCCAACCTATGTGATTGGAGATCCCATGAAGTAGGTTCATATGGGTAATAACAAGTCATTAGTTGATCAAATGTGCACTATTAAACTATATCCCTTCCTATGGTGTCTATGTGTAAATAGTGCAGGACTGCAAGGAATGTGAGGTTGAGTTATTAAACTTTTAATCCGCTAATCCATAGCCTTTTGTAGGTGGTGTATTGCACTGCAGAATACACTTGATGTATGGACCTATATGAGTGTGGAGTGGGACCGCTCCTATGAAATTTGTGGCAAAATTTCTAGAGCATTCATGAAAATGAGGCGCGCGCATGGCCTATTAGCGCATAACCGCGACAAATAACAAAGTGTGTGCGAGTATAATGTGATAGATAAGACACTAAACTTACAAAAGAATTCTTGGTTCATAGAAGTTTTAAACTTCACCATTTATTCTGTAAGTTTAATCTTATTTTATCTAGGTTTGGTTCATAGTCCAAGAGACACCAGATTCGATGCGTTATGCTCATTTGTGAAAATTCAGCACATTAGTTTATTATTTTATTATTTTCTTTTTGCGATATGTGGGGGATTGATGAAAAAATATTTTTGATATCACAAAAAGAAATACTCCAAAATTATGTCTAGATTCATTTTCTTACAATTATTTTAATGAGTCATTATTATAATTTAATTTAATGTTGATCTTAATTTGGGAGAAATATTCTGACCGTTACATTTTCAATTGTTAAGAGGCTTAATGGCATTAAAATAATATTTTTGTATTCAATTGTTTTATAACATTTAAAATGGTTTTATATTCAATTTGTTCAAAAAGAATTTTGGTGTCAGTAACGTTTGAAACGTTTGGTAGACTTTAAAGTGAGACTTTAAGGCTTTTGACGGTGGAGGTCAGTAAGTGCATTTCTTTGCACTATATATATATGGTTTTGTTTTCATCTTTGATAGTGAAAAGATAGAAAAAACTTCTCTTCTTCTTTCTTTTGTGCTGGGTTTTCTTCTTATAAAACTTTGTTGTTTCTGCTCCTAGTTATACTAGAAGAGCTTGTTGAATCCTGGGGGATACGCCTAATATTATTTATCTCGGTGTAGGCGAAGTATCCTTAAGGACAGTGTCCTTGACACGCCTCAAGTTAAGCCTTTTATTCTCCATATTCATCAAACTTTTTCCAACAGGGTCAAGACCAACTCAAATATATATATATATATATATATATATATATATATATATATATATATATATATATATATATATATATATATATATATATATATATTGTATGAGCTATAATTCGACCTCACAATACTTAGAATATATTAATCGTTCCCCTCGCCCCAAATACGTATAACGGGCGTCGAGGATGTCTCCAACTGGGTGCAGACGCCGTAAGTGGCAAGGCCGTCCTCGACCATAGAATATAGTCCGTCGCCGCCTACAACTCTTTCGTCAAAGAAGACTCCTTGTGGGTACGCCTGCAACAGTTTTATGACACGGGTTCAATCTCCAAAAAAAGTCAACTATCATAATTAAAGATCTATAAATACCAAGGCAACCACAGAAAAAAAGGTTTCACTCTATCCCCATGGGGTCTCTAAGAAATACAGAGTACAACACAGAGTGAGAATCACCATCAGAAATACAGGATAACAGTAGATCTATGAAAGCATGATTGTAAGGATCTGAACCTCTTCATGAAGAGGCAGATTAACCCATCATCATGAATAAAGATCACTAAATATGCCTTGTTATCTCTACATATGTCTCCATTACCTTTTTCCTTTGTTAAACTTCAGATATGTTACGATCTGCTATGATAGGCCCTTTAGTTTTAATAATTGTTTTGAGTTCATAAATGTTCATAAGCATTTCGAGTCGAACAATTTGGCGCCGTCTGTGGGAATTTCATAGCAAGGTCGCATAACTTTCTCTGAAGTCACAAACAAAGGGAAAACGACGAATGGGGGGTTAAAAGCCCAATAAGAACAAGCCTCATTCGTCTCAAAAAAAAATAATGATGAAATAAAAGAGAAAAGTCAACTAAAGTTCAATTACGGTTGAACTGGGACTCAGGCTATGAGCCTTCGCCAATGTAAGTTCAACAACAGTTGAAGTACAAATCGGGCTACTAGCCCTCGACGCTAAAAGTCAACTAAAGTTTAATTACGGTTGAACTAGGATTCAGGCTATGAGCCTTCGCCAATGTAAGTTCAACAACAGTTGAAGTAAAACTCGGGCTACGAGCCCTTGACGCTGAAAGTCAACTAAAGTTCAATTACGGTTGAACTGGGACTCAGGCTATGAGCCTTCACCAAAGTAAATTCAACGACAGTTGAAGTAAAACTCGGGCTATGAGCCCTTGACGCTAAACGTCAACTAAAGTTCAATTACGGTTGAACCGGGACTCAGGCTATGAGCCTTCGCCAATATATACATTCAATGACAGTTGAAGTAAAACTTGGGCTATGAGCCCTCGACGCTAAAAGTCAACTAAAGTTCAATTACGGTTGAACTGGGACTCAGGCTATGAGCCTTCGCCAATGTAAGTTCAACAACAGTTGAAGTAAAACTCGGGCTACGAGCCCTCAACGCTGAAAGTCAACTAAAGTTCAATTATGGTTGAATTGGGACTCAGGCTATGAGCCCTCGCCAATGTAAGTTCAACAACATTTGAAGTAAAACTCGGGCTACGAGCCCTTGACGCTGAAAGTCAACTAAAGTTCAATTACGGTTGAACTAGGACTCAGGCTATGAGTCTTCGCCAATGTAAGTTCAACAACAGTTGAAGTAAAACTCGGGCTACGAGCCCTCGACGCTAAAAGTCAACTAAAGTTCAATTACGGTAGAACTGGGACTCAGGCTATGAGCATTCGCCAATGTAAGTTCAACAATAGTTGAAGTAAAACTCGGGCTACGAGCCCTCGACATTGAAAGTCAACTAAAGTTCGATTACTGTTGAACTGGGACTCAGGCTATGAGCCTTCGCCAATGTAAGTTCAACAACAGTTGAAGTAAAACTCGGGCTACGAGCCCTCGATGCTAAAAGTCAACTAAAGTTCAATTACGGTTGAACTGGGACTCAGGCTATGAGCCTTCGCCAAAGTAAGTTCAACAACAGTTGAAGTAAAGCTCAGGCTACGAGCCCTCGACGCTAAAAGTCAACTAAAGTTCAATTACGATTGAACCGGGACTCAGACTATGAGCCTTCGCCAATATAAATTTAGCGACAGGTGAAGTAAAACTCGGGCTACGAGCCCTCAATGCTAAAAGTCAACCAAAGTTCAATTACGGTTGAACTGGGACTCAGGCTTTGAGCCTTCGCCAATGTAAGTTCAACAACAGCTGAAGTAAAACTCGGGCTACGAGCCCTCGACGCTAAAAGTCAGCCAAAGTTCAATTACGGTTGAACTGGGACTCAGGCTATGAGCCTTCGGAAATGTAAGTTCAACTACATTTGAAGTAAAACTCGGGCTACGAGCCCTCGACGCTGAAAGTCAACTAAAGTTCAATTACGGTTAACTGGGACTCAGGCTATGAGCCTTCGCCAATGTAAGTTCAACAACAGTTGAAGTAAAACTCGGGCTACGAGCCCTCGACGCTAAAAGTCAACTAAAGTTCAATTACGGTTGAACTGGGACTCAGGCTATGAGCCTTCGCCAATGTAAGTTCAACAACAGTTGAAGTAAAACTCGCGTTACGAGACCTCGACGCTAAAAGTCAACCAAAGTTCAATTTCGGTTGAACTGGGACTCAGGCTATGAGCCTTCGCCAATGTAAGTTCAACAACAATTGAAGTAAAACTCGGGCTACGAGCCCTCGACACTAAAAGTGAACTAAAGTTCAATTACGGTTGAACTGGGACTCAGGCCATGAGCCTTCGCCAATATAAGTTCAACAACGATTGAAGAAATTCGGGCTACGAGCCCTCGACTCTAACATCAACAAAGGTTCAACGACGGTTGAAGTAAAACCCAGGCCAAGAGCCCTTGATCCACGACAACTGGTGACCACGCCAGCATAATGAGCAGAGACTAAACGGAAAGAAAACAACAAAGGGGGGGAGAGATTCCCCCCCCCCCCCCCGTTCCAAATTAAATCCGACGGATACGGGCCATGCTCGTCCGCCCTGAAACAATAATTGTCTGAAACTAACAACAATAATCAATCAAATAAAAAATAGCCACATACGGAAACAAGAAAAAGAAAATACAATCGACTAATCACCAATCAACTGGGGTTGCCAGCGATGCCGTCCACTCCGGTTCCATCATCACCGGCCTCCGCCGCTCCACCATCAGCCCCACCCGCGTCGGCCTCAGCTCCCCCCACGTTGGCCCCAGCTTCGCCCGCTTCGGCCCCAGCTCCACTTCTACCAGCCTCTGCCGCACCTCCGTCATTATCAGCTCCGGCCCCGATCCCTCTAGGAATATCATCGTTATCATGCGTCGCGGCGTCAAAACCACATTCCTCACGAGCCTCCCGCGCCTTCTAACGCTCCTACTCAAAGGCCCCTTCAGTGATCAGGCCGGCTTCAAACAAATGCTTATATATGTCTCGCTGCGCTTCGGCATAGACCCAAGCTTCACGAGAACTACCCAAACACGCGGACTGCTCCTGGACACGCCGGTTTTCCTGTTCAAGAAGTGCTATTTGCCTCGCGGCCTCCTAAGCATTCCCCTCCAACGCCCTGATCCGCTCCTCGAGGATGTTCTCCCTGGAGGCGGCAGCGGCCCTTATTTCTGACAGTTGAGAGTCGTTGGCTTGGATAATCCCCTCAAGCTCGGTCACTCTGGCAGAAGTCTCAACCAGCCTACGCCTCAAGTCGGCCGATTCCCCCTCCGCAGCGGCAACCTTTCCGCTCCACTCCCAGGTAACCGCCGTCACCTTGGCCAAACACTGGCGCTCGCTCCCCAAGGATGCCCTTCTCGTGGCCTCTAGCTCGTCGTTCGCCTGGCGCAGCCACCCCCTCCAAGGCCTCAATACGGCCGAGCGCCTGATCCCTTTGTAACTCCGCTCGCGCTAGATCCCCGACCAACTCTTGGTTGCGGGGATCGTCCCTCAAGTGCTCCTCGAGCTCCCTGCATTTAAGCCGTAAGTGGCGGAACCTCTCAAGAACACGGAGGAGAACCCCGACTCGAACATTGGTCCGACACAGGCACTCTACCTGCCGCAAAAAAGCCTGCGAAACAAAATACATATAAATACAGAAGGGTCAGGAACGGAAACTTGAGAAGACGAAAGACGTTACGAGGGAAATAATCAGTCCGGAACGCATACCTTCACGCCCAGCGATGCCACCTCATTCATTATACTAATGTCCGTCACCTCCCTCAGCGACTGGTTCTCCACCGAAGAAAACAACTGGCCCAGCAGCGGCACTATGGAAGCATCCCTCAGTAACAAATTTTCATCCGCGGGAATTTTGATCACCCGCGGCCTCCCGTCTGGATGGACAGTCGCGCGCGTGATCCCATCACGGAACATGCGAACGTCCTCAGAATCCAGGTCGGATCCAAACAGAGACACCTCTCCTGTCGCCGCCGCCCCTATCGACGGAGTGCTGGAGTCTCCAAGGTCCACGACCACCCGCGAGGACTCTCCCGCCTCAAATCTGTGGGTGGAAGACTGGGCAGTGGGGGCGGTACTCCCTTCCCGCTCGTCTCGGGCCCTCAGATCACCCGGCACGCGCATTGGAGTGCGCGCCATCTCAACAATTTCCCTCGTCCCGGAGGGTGGCGGAGGAATCACGACTACCTCCTCATTTGCAACCGGTCGCGCCTCCGGAGGAGCCTGAGGTAGAAAGATCCGCCACCTGACCAGGGGCCTCTCCTCTTCATCTCGAGAAGGCGACGACTCTCAGAAGCGTACAACTACCGACATGCTCCCGCCTTCGAGCCGGGGGCGAGCAGGCGAAGGGGTAGCTACGGAATCAACAGAGATGGCCCTGGGAGCCCGAGCAGCCGCGGGAGTGAAGAACCTGGCGATCGCCCCAGGACGCCGAAATACGGGTTGAAGGGCCCTGCCATGGCTTACCCGTCCTATAAAAATAGAAGATAAATCAGCACTGAATTACGACGACTGCCAAAAGACGGGTACGCCCCATTGATAAAAAGCAACTTACCTACGACCAGACTGTGGCCGTATCTCCTCGAGAAGGATGCCCACGAGCGAATCCCCTCAGTATGCGGAAGGACAACTTCTAACCATCCGCGCAGACCAGTGAATAGAGGCGGGGGCGACCTGTCAGCTGCGGAAACGACCAAACGACCGTCAATCAAGAGACAAAAGTAAAATACAATTCCAGCCCTCCTCAAAAAGAAAAATAGCAAGAAGACTTACAGGCGTGGTTCCAGGACTCCGGAAAGCCCGAAGGAGACGCCACCAGATGACTGGTCCGTACATAGAAAAATTATTCATATTGGCGAGGCTCGACCTCGTCGTCCAAGGCTGTCACCAATCTTTGCCACCCTCGCAAAACCATCTGAATCATGCTCCCCCGAGTCCGTTGAGGAGCGAAAAGAGCAAGGACGTGCTGGAGAGTGACCAATCTGCCGGCTAACTCCGAGAGCTTGAGCAGCATGGCCAAAAGCCTGTACACAGACGGGGTAAGCTGCCCCGGATAGACGTCGTAATACCGGCAGATCGACTAGTAAATTGGGAAGGGGCATCCTGAACCCCAGCCTGAGCGGGAAAGAGTAGAACACGTAAACTCCCGGGCGGCCAGTATGCACCCTGTCTCCAGGCTGGGCTAATATGATGTCAGCATGGGAGGGGATAAGCCCCTGCGCGCGCAGCTAGGCCATGCTCACCTCCCCCATCAGTGGGGCCTCGTTGACATGCTCAGCACCACCATCCGCGGAGAAATCCACCGCCAAACTTCCCGCCCCTGGAAGTATATCGTCAATCGAGGGCATCCTCTCAATATCATTCCGGTCAGCTGCCGGAAGCACGGGGGACAACCCCTCAATCACCGGAGATTCTGCGGGCAACACCACCGGGAGACCGTCACGAGGAGGAAGGCCAGCCATTTTACTTGGGTCACCGGGAGGATTAGATGAAGAACAGGAAAGTATGACTAAGAACGGGAAGCAATTAAAAAGCAAGATTACCTGAGAACTTGCTAGAGAGAAAAACGATCAACAGAGCAAAGAACAAAGAAATGTCTGACATATCAGGCCCTCTTATAAAGAAAAATCGAATCAAAACCTCGGGAAACTGACAGGCGCCATTTAATGCCAATCCTAACCGTCAGAAAGGTTCAGTTCTCAGCAAAACCGTCGCTTCCACGATCGAAATCGGGGAATGTGCGCCGGAACACAAGTCGTCACTGCAAGCACTCCTAGTATGGCGGCACGTCGACCAAACTTCGCATCCTAGAGCCTACATAGGGCGGGAGCGCCTTCGGACCCTCGACCGATGAAGAGGCGTCCTGAGAGGTCGCCGTATTATCGGTCGGAAGTGGACGCCGCACGGACTATCATATCCGCTCATCCCGGTCCGTTTCGACGACACCGCGATAAGCGGAGGGACTATCTGTATGAGCTATAATTCGACCTCACAATACTTAGAATATATTAATCGTTCCCCTCGCCCCAAATACGTATAACGGGCGTCGAGGCCGTCTCCAACTGGGTGCAGACGCCGTAAGAAGCAAGGCCATCCTCGACCATAGAATGTAGTCCGTCGCCGCCTACAACTCTTTCGTCAAAGACGACTCCATGCGGGTACGCCCGCAACAGTTTTATGACACGGGTTCAATCTCCAAAAAAAATTAACTATCATAATTAAAGACCTATAAATACCAAGGAAACCACAGAAAAAAGGGTTCCACTCTATCCCCATGGGGGTTCTAAGAAATACAGAGTACAACACAGAGTGAGAATCACCATCAGCAATACATGATAACAGTAGATCTGTGAAAACATGATTGTAAGGATCTGAACATCTTCATGGAGAGGCAGATTAACCCATCATCATGAATAAAGATCACTAAATATCCCGTGTTATCTCTACATGTCTCCATTACCTTTTTCCTTTGTTAAACTTCAGATATGTTACGACCTGCTATGATTGGCCCTTTAGTTTTAATAATTGTTTTGAGTTCATAAATGTTCATAAGCATTTCGGGTCAAACATATATATATATATATATATATATATATATATATATATATATATATATATATATATATATATATATATATATATATATATTCGACAAGTGGTAAAAAACTGAATCCAAGCATTGAAAGAAAGAATATAGTACTAAATATTTCTTGTTGAAATAGTCAAATTTCATATGTTTTAGATTATTAGTTAGAAATGGTCAAATTACGTATGTTAATAAATAATAAAGTATGATTTTCTTTCATTTTTATTCTAATTGGCTTAAGAAGATATAGTAATTTCAAGTTCACACATATGTAAAAAGTTTGAAACTTTTATTATTTATTAGTTTTTAACTTTTTTTATTAAATTGGATTCGGCCTATTAGGGCTCGGTTTATTGGGTCACAGCTTACGGGTTACAGATTCAGGTCGAATCAATATATTTTGATTAATGGATCAAATTTGGTCTGACCCCTATAAGAAAGTGAATAGGACCAGTCCGGTTAAGGATCCACGGGCCAAGAATAAACGGGTTTGGGGTCTAGTTAGGGCGGGTCGATCCATTTAACATGTCTATTGTAACCGGAAAAAAAGCATAAGTCAACCAAAGCAAACTATGAATTTTCTTGGTATTTTAGGTGGGGTTGCCTCATTTAATTGAACTAATTTAATTCTGGACCAAGTCTCTTATCTTATTTCTTTAAGCTAGTTGTTGAACTATGAAAATAATAATGGTCTTTCTCTACACGGTTTGAAGAAGTCCACCTACTCTAACTTTTCAATATACATACTACTTTTGCAATGACAATAACATAAAGTTATTTAGAATCTCATTTTTTTTATTAATTATTTAACTGCAATTTTCTTCTCTAAAATTACTTGCTCAGTTACTTTATCGTTGACTATTATTTTTATTTGCATCACTAATCAGTGTATTATGTAGCCGTTAAAGAGGGGGTACAATTTCCAAAAGCCAAGATTGACTCAACATGCGCGTATTATGTAGTACCTGAAATCATAGATTGTTTATGTGTTACCTAAAATCGCTCAGGTATTATTTATAAATACTTAAATGATCTTCGATTGATCGCTTATTAGTTATTATCGGATTAAATTTTTATAAAGTGAGAGATCCTAGTAAATCATAAATTATCTATGTATTACCTTGAAATCGCCCATGTATTATTTATGATCGTTTTAATGATCTCCAACTGATTGCTTATTTGTTATCACCAAGATCATTTTTTTATAAAGTGAGAGATCTTAGTTAAATTACATTTCGCCTATCTGTTATCTAAAAATCGCTCATATATTATTTATGATCGACTAAATGAACTCCGACGGATCGCTTATTAGCAGTGGCGTACGCAGGATTTTTCGTAAGCGGTGTCACGATTTTATAATAGAACAACAAATAAATCTCTATAATATCATATTAAAAAAATCATAACTCGAATCATATTAAAAATAAAATTCAATTATATTACAACTCTTCTTGATAAATTTTAATCTTTTGAAATATATTCAAAATAACCTTACTAGAAAATTACTAAACAATTAATCTGCCAATGTTCTTAATCGGTATAACCGTCGAGAAGAAAATCAAAGGAATAAAAAACAAAAAATTAGCATAACGACTTATTGAAGCATCATCCTTTAAAACTCATAGCTTTTAAGTAATATTTGGATGTAACTTTTAAGTAATATTTGGATGTAGCTTTTATGTAATATCTGGATGTACACTACGTCGTTAAAACAGTAATTTGGAACACTAATTATTAGTTATTACCGGGATCTTTTTTTACAAAGTGGGAGATCCTGTTAAAATCATAGGTTGCCTATATGTTATCTTGTGATGACCCAAAGGGTCATCACCTATTTTTCTCATATGTTCCGTGCTTTCGAGGCCTTGAAAACCTCATTTTATATTGCCTCTATTTGCATGCGCAGTCCGTGCGCGTAGCCGAAAAACAATTTGTGCTAGAATATGTGAATTCTATGAAAAAGTTGAAAAATTTTGATATTAATATTGATATAGTTGACTTTGGTCAATATTTTTGGTAAACAGACCCGGACCCGAGTTCGGACGGTCCCGGAAGGTCCGTAAAAAATTATGGGACTCGGGCATGTACCCGGAGTCAAATTCCGAGGCCTAGAGCCCGAGATATGAATTTTTCTGTTAAATTATTTTTCTGAAATTATTAAGGAAAATGAAAATAAAAATTGATTAAAAGAATATGGTATCGGGCTCGTATTTTGGTTCTGACGTCCGGTACAAGTCTTATATATTGTTTAAGCTCTTCCTGCAAAGTTTGATGGAAATCGGACGTCGTTTGACATGTTTTGAACTATGAGTTCCAAGTTTGAGAGTTTATGAAATTTAAAAGAAGAAATCGTGAATTTGAGGTTTGATTCTATATAAATGATGTTATATTGGCGATTTGATCGCGCGAGCAAGTTCGTGGTATGTTTTTGAGGTTGTGTGCAAGTTTAGTTTAGAGCCCCGAG
The DNA here is from genome assembly GCA_032618575.1 of Nicotiana noctiflora. Taxonomy (NCBI): domain Eukaryota; kingdom Viridiplantae; phylum Streptophyta; class Magnoliopsida; order Solanales; family Solanaceae; genus Nicotiana; species Nicotiana noctiflora. The sequence goes on from JASVEL010006260.1 coordinate 27,227, forward strand.
GGATCGGGTGAATTTAGGATTGGCATCGGGTTGCATTTTGATCAATTGAAAAGACCTGGTGTAAAGCTTCTGCAATTTTCGCAATTGCAAAGAGGAGGCTCGCAAATAAGACCTCGCAAATGCGAGAATTTGATCGCAAATGCGAAGCCTGAGTGGCCTGGGCGAGGATCACAAATGCGACCTCTGGCCTCGCAAATCCGGCAAGACCGTATCGCATATGCGAACTTTTGCATCGCAAATATGAAGGTCCCTGGGCTGCACTGAGTACACAAATACGGACAGTTCTTCACATTTCCCATGACAACAGACATGGGTTCGCAATTGCGAACCCTTGTTCGCATTTCCCACATTTGCACCTGTGCAATTTTATACTTAAACGAATTTAGACCCACTTTTCACCATTCTTTCAAAATCCAAAACCCCATACACGATTTTTCAAGAGCAATATTATTCCAAATCACTTGTAAGTCGATTTCCACTCAATTCTTTTAACTCTTAACAACATTAAACATGTTTTCCATTTGAAATCAATGATTTTCATGGTTGAAATTGGTGTTTTTGGGTAGAACCTTTTTCAAAAATTGGGGAGTAGGACCTCGATTTGAGGATCGATTTCAAAATAAATTATATATTTGAACTCGTGAGGGAATGGGTAACCGAATTTTAGTTCGAACCCCTAGTTTCGACCACGTGGGCCTGGGGCGTTTTGGAAAATTTTGAGTAAAACTTTAGGAAAATTAGTTTTATGCATTCAAACCAATTCATATAGTGTTTATTAAAGTAATTAAACCAATTGTGATTAGATTCGAGCGAGTTGGAGGTTGAATTACGAGGTAAAGCAATAGTTGAAGGTTAAGCGGACTCCAAGGCTTTAAGGTAAGTGTTTGATCTATCCTAGCTTGAGGGAATAGGATTAGAGTATAATAACTTGCTAATTGCTAAATGATCGAGTACGGTGTATAGGCGTGGTAACAAGCATCTATACACCGGAGTCTAGCATGACCGTGAGTCGATGTTGGTACATGTTGTGAACTAAGGTGGAACTCTCCTAAGTTATATTATTGAGCCCTTGCTGGGTTGTGAAGGTTATGTTATTGTTCCCTTGCCGGGAAATTATTGTGGTTGTTCTTACTCCCTTGCCGGAATGGTACTTGTTGTTTATTTCATTCTTCTTGCCCGTTGATTTAGATTGTTGTTTGGGTGAGGAAGAGTGATAAAGCACGACGGGTGGTTCCGTACCATTTTTAATTATATTTGCACGAAGGATCATTCCGTGCCATTGTTAATTATTTATGCACGAAGGATCATTCCGTGCCATATTTTACTATTTATGCACGAAGGAACATTCTGTGCCATTGTTAATTATATCATGCATGAAGGATCATGTCGTGCCATGAATGTGAGAATGAGAGTAAAAGCACGAAGGGTGATGTCGTGCACTTCTATTTGATTATTTGGTGAGGATGAGAGTAAAAATACGAAGGGTGATGCCGTGCACTTTTATTTGATTATTTAATAAGGATAGGAGTAAAAGCACGAAGGGTGATGCCGTGCAACTATTAAATTTCTTATTTTGTTATAGCTGTTTGTTGCACTCTGTTTTTATTTCACTAATGAATTATGTATATTCGATTGTGCTCCACATAGCATTTTCCCTCCCTTGCTATTTGTTTTGTTCAGTATTTTTGTTGTTTTGTGGTACATATATGTATAAAACTGTACAGGTTTATGTGAGTGTCTGGTCCTAGGCTTGTCACTACTTCGTCGAGATAGGCCGGGCACTTACCAGCACATGGGGTCGGATTGTGCTGATACTACACTTCTGTGTATTTTTGCACAGGTCCAGGTATTGAGCAGCAGCAGCAGCAGTAGTTCACTCGCAGGATTGTCATACCCACGACTGAGGTAGCTTGCAGGCATCTGCAGGCCCGACGTCTCTTCTTACATTTTTCATTATTATTGTGGTCTCATTGTTTCGAGACAGACGGTTGTTATATTTCTTTCAGACCATTATGTGTAGTTATTCTTAGTAGTTCGTGAGTTTGTGACTCCACATCTTGGGTAGAGGATTTATGTTAAGTATTTCACATTTATATTTAGATTTATGAAGTAGACTTCCGCAGTTAATATTATTATTATTATTTTTTTTTTGAATTGGTAACTATTGTATATAATAATAACGTCAGTACTTAAGGTGTACTGAAAATCAAATTTACATGAAAAGGAGTAATAGATGTTATGGCTAGACTCCTAGCAAGATCCTAGTATATATATGATGGTCAATGTATCTTTTGTGTAAATCTGTTTACTCCAAAAATAAAAAAGAAGAATACAATTGAGTTTGATCTTTTGTACTGGATTGCTTCTGTCTTCGAAACATCTAGCGTTCCTTTCTCTCCAAACTGTCCACCGGATACAAGCCGGTACGGTCCTCCATCTTTCTCTACTACTTGATTCAGCTCCAGCTTCTTCCCAACTATAAAGAACATCTTTAGGCCTGTTTGGCATTGACCATGAAATACCCCTAAGACTAATAAAGATTCCATAGTTTGTCTGTAATCTTGCAATGAAGAAATAGATGACTGACAGTTTCATCATTTTCCCCACATAGAAAACATCTTGAACACATAGAAATTCCCCTTTTTATGAGATTATCCTGGGTTTAAACCGCTTCCTTTACTAATAGCCAAGTGAAGCATGCTGCCTTGTATGGAATTTTTGTTCTCCATATATGTTTCCAAGGCCATATGTCTACCTGTTGATTATTATGATTCAAAATCTTGTATGCGTCCTTCACCTGATATAACCCTCTGTTGTGCCTCTGCCACCAAATTAGATCAAAACCTTCATGTAATCCTCTGAATGCTTCCAGCTCTTTGTAAAGGTCAGCTAATCTTATTATCTTCCAGTCATTCAATCGTCTTCTGAGAGCAAATTCCCATCCTTGATGACTCCTCATCTCAGCTACTATTCTATGTTGGCTTTGTGCTACCCCAAACATATCCAGGTATCTTTCCTTCAAGCTTCCATGTCCCAACCAGTCATCATTCCAGAATGACGTGTTCCTTCCGTTGTTCACTCTAATGGAAGAGTGATTCTTCATAATAAGCCAAAGTTCTCTCATGGATTTCCACACACTTATTCCATATGTTGTTCTGACTTCTTGTGACACCCAGTTGTTTTCTTCACCATACTTAGCTTTGATCACTTTGCTCCATAATGGTTGGGGTTCTTGAGAGTACTTCCATAACCATTTCATTCTAAGAGCCTTTGCTTTGATTCTTCAAGTTTCTTATTCCTAAACCTCCTTGTTTTTTTACCATTGTGAGTGTCTTCCATTTAACTAAATAGAAAGCCCTTTTCTCCTTATTGCCTTGCCAAAGGAATGATCTTCTCAGCTTGTCCAATCTCTGTAAAATGCTTGCTGGAATTGGAAACAAGGACATCATATAAGTCGGAAGTGAGTCTAATACTGAGTTGATTAGAACCAGCCTGCCCCCCAATGATAGATATTGTGATTTCCATCTTGACAACTTCTTCTCACACTTTTCTATGACTGCATTCCATATCTTTTTTGATTTGGACCTTGCACCCAGAGGCATCCCAAGGTAGACAGTTGGTAAGGACCTAACTTCTCCTCCCAGTATCTGTGTCAATTGCTCCATGTTGTTAACTTCATTAATGGGAAAAATATTACTCTTCCTCCAGTTGATGTGTAACCCCGAGACTCCCTCAAATAAGACCAAAATGATCCTTAAGAATCTAAGTTGCTCCATTTTTGCGTCACAGAAGACTAGAGTATCATCAGCATATTGGAGATGTGTGATCTCTAGATTGTTTACCCCACTCCTGTTTACCTCAAATCCTTTCACCCATCCGCTAACTTTAGCCATTTTGATCATGTTGTTCAGACCTTCCATGGCTATAATGAATAGAAAGGGAGATAAAGGGTCACCTTGTCTTAGACCTCTGTGTGATTGGAAAAAAACTTTTGGAGATCCATTTATGAGAATGGAAAATGTTACAGTTGATATGCAAAATTTAATCCATCTAATCCATTTCTGCCCAAAGCCCATTTCTTCTAACATTCTGAGTAGGAAACTCCAGTTTACATGATCATAGGCTTTGTCAATATCTAATTTGCATAAGATTCCGGGTTCTTTCTTTTTTATTCTTGAATCCACTGCTTCGTTGGCAATCAACATTGCGTCTATTATTTGTCTTCCTTTGATGAAAGTCATTTGTTGAGCATCAACAATTTTTCCTACCACACTCTCCGGTCTTTCAGTCAAGACTTTAGAGAGCAGTTTGTAGAAACTCCCTATCAGACTGATAGGTCTGAAATCTCTCAATTCTTTCGCACTTGTCTTCTTTGGAACCAAGGCTATATACGTTGCATTGAAGCTTTTCTCAAACATCTCTTGAGAATGGAAGTTGTTAAAAGCCTCCATGACGTCTTTCTTCAAGATGTCCCAACATTTGATGAAAAAAGCCATTGTGTATCCATCCGGACCTGGGGCCTTGTCACTTGCACACATCTTCAAACAACTCAGGATTTCTTGTTCTTCAAAGTTACACTGTAAAGACTCTCGTTCTCCTTTAGAAATCGTCGGACTATTTTCAAAATTGACAGTTGGTATCCTCTCTTCTGGTTCTGTGTACAGATCAATCGATGATCTCGTTCTCTATTCTTTCTGGATCCTCTACTACTTCCTGTCGAATCAGTAGCCGATCAATGTTGTTGTGCCTCTTATGTGCATTTGCAGCTCGATGGAAAAATTTGGTATTCCTGTCCCCTTCTTTTAGCCACAGTGCTCTAGATTTTTGTCTCCATGCACTTTCTTCATTCTTGAGTTGTTCCTCAATCTCCATTAGAATTGCTTCCTTCCTTACTGATTCCTCCTCTGTCAACGCTCTTAATTGTTGCGTGGTCTCAATCCCTGTGAGTTGATTCAGCAATTTTGATTTTTGCAATCCCAAATTACCTTCACAACTTCTGCTCCATTCTTTTAACTTGCCCTTGAGAGCTTTTAACTTGCAAGCTAAAATGTAATCTGGTCTTCCTATGAATGCAAAAGATGTCCACCATTTTCTAATTCTGTCCTCAAAACCTTCCACATTCAGACACCAATTTTCAAACTTAAAATATGATTTAGCGTTTTCCCAAACACCACAGTATAGAGCCGCAGGTGAATGGTCAGAGATCAGCCTTTGCTGGATAGTTTGCTTGATGTTACTGAAACTTTCATCCCACTCTTTTGAAATAAGAAATCTATCGATTCTTGAAGCGGTTACATGATTGTCCCCTTTGAACCAAGTATAGTAGCCTCCTTCAAGTGGAAGATCTATCAGCTCCAAATCTTCTATAAAATCCGAGAATTCCACCATCGCTCTGGACCTCCTTGAACATTCCCGTTTTTCATACGGGAACCTTGTAACGTTGAAATCACCACAAACCCCCCAAGGACCTTCAAACAATCCCCTCACTGCACCAATTTCTCTCCAGACTATTTTCCTTTCATTTCTGCAGTTAGGAGCATACACTCCTGTTATGTGACATTGAAAATCCTGTAAAAGAGCCTCGAATTTATAAGTCAAAGTGTATGCACCCGTCTGCAACATCTCCCCTTTCCATACCCTACAATCCCATAAAAACAGAATCCCCCCTCTCGTGCCGCTAGCTTCTAAAATTGCATACCTCACTCATCTTCCCGCCCATATTTGATTAACTATTTCCCTGATATCCCCCTCCACTTTTGTCTCTTGCATGCATATAATGTCTGTCTTCCAGTTTGCACTTGACTTTTGATGATCTCCCTTTTCTTCTTGTCATTCAATCCCCTAACATTCCATGAAATTACTTTTATTTTCATATTGGAATGATTGACAACTCCCTTCCCCTGCTTCTTTTCCCATCACTCTTGAATTTGACATCAAACGAAGTTAGACCTCTTAATTCTAGTGCTCCTTTAAACCTTTGTTTTTTTACTTCCAACTCTGTCTCCATCCTTTTAACATGTATGCAGCTGTCAATTTGCATTAAAAGCTCCAAAGCTTCTTCTTCATGGCCTTGAAAATCTACTCCAAACATTTTCCCCAATTTGATCATATTTTTATGGACCCATAGAGTTACATCCATGTCTTTATGCGTTGCTGGATTGTGTTGCTGAACTGCTATAGGAGTCACCTCCTCAATTTTCCAGTCTTGGATAGAGCTGAAATGCTTTAGTTGTTGTTGTTGCTCCAAAGCACTTCCTGCTTGCTCTTCTCTCAAGATTGTGTTTATGATCTGCACCCCTTCATTCTTCTCCGTTGTTGATGTCTCTGCTCTATCTTCTGTCTGACTGCAATTGTTTGATGTTCCTTTTGGCATACTTTCATTGTTTGCATTAGACATTGGAACCGTTGGACTGGACTGTTTTACCTTCAAGTAAAAATGTCTTCCCATTTCCTCCTTATAAAGCTTCGACCTAAATTCATCAGGGAGCTCACACGAGAGATCATTATAAATGACTTGTGCAGCCAGATCGTAGTCAATGGATTTCAGCTCGTTGTTTGTTGCTTCAAAGCTCTGATTCCTCGAACTCGACCCATTTATCTGTTGCACACATGTCTTTCCTTTATCCGTGTTTTGCGAAATGGTGCATCCCACTTGATTGCTCAAGTGTCTCTCTAGTTTACAGGGTTGGTCGTTTTCTGGCCTATTTGTCACAAATCTTGCCTGTCTTTCAGCCCAAATTGGGATGAAAAATTTGGTTCCGTCTCTTTCAATCCCAACCTCATTAGGGATCTTTCTGCCATCACCAACAATTTTAATTCTGGCCCACTTGAGATGATTCTTTAGATCAGTTTCTTCTTCAGTAGCTATCCATCCCCCATAGAGATCTCCTATTTCTTTGAAGATATTGTGTGACCATAGATGTAAAGGAATCCTTATGGCTCTAATCCAGCATGTTTTCACCTTTTGGGAGTTTGGAATGCATCCAGCAGTTTGATTCCACCATTCCAGATGAAGCTTGAACTTTTTCCATCTCCAATCTCTTTGCAAGATCTGCTCTGCCATGTATCTGTTCGGGAATTCAAAGAGAAACATGTTGCCGCCATTTCATACATGTTAATTCCATATGTTTTGCTCCATGAGGCGCTCGCCCATCGCCTTATGTCTGCTAAAGTGGGTCTCTCGTTGATTTCTTCTCCGAAAGAACCGATAATGCATCTTTTAAGTAGACCATCTTCCTCGCTTCCTGTCGGTTCCACAACAGAGATATCCCCCTTGTTTATACTGACCTTTGCCTCTCGAAGGGTACTGGACTGCCATTTACTCTCCTTGATTGCTTTGGCATATGGATAGTTAACCTCAGTGATTCTGGGTGGGAATGTGGGATTCATTTTGGGAGTCTGGTATATGAATCTTTCTATCTTAGCTGCTATGTCTTTCCAGCCTGCATTCACAGCTAACTCAGGGATTATAATAACTGACCTCCCTTCTCCCTTCAGTGACAGAATACTCATGTATCTACCATGCGCATTGAACTTCCTAGTGCAGAAATATTCTGTCATCTGATCCTTGTGGTTCCATCGCTTCACCAAATTCATTTTATCTGTCGATGCTTCTTTAAGTACATAACAGACCCAATCCATTGTCTTTCTACCCATGGATGAACGTCTCATCATATTGCGGCTTCTCTCCACCCACTCAAACCATATATCTTTGTTGGAATTCCATCTCGTGATGTCAAAAGATTTGAATCCAGCATTGAAATAAATCCTATTTTCTCCCATTTTGAGAAGTTATACCCAGCTGCTCAGATTTGGATTTAGAGGAGGTGTTTGGTAGTCATCATAACAAGGTAAATAGATAGAAGAATGCAGAAGTCTGATAACTGAAACCGGAAAAAGGTGCCCTGCCTTAGGTATAAATTCAAAGTTGTCGGAAATCAGAAATTCTTGGATGGGTGCGCTTGGAATTTTTCCCTGAGAAGGCTGTCCAAAAGAAATTTTTCGAAAAAAGGACTGGAAGGTATGCCACGCGTCGGCGCGTGGAGATTTGGTCGCCGGAGGGGCGGCGCGTGGCGGCACGTGGGAGGTTTTTTCCGATCGGGGCTTTTAGTGGTCTGGTCGGAATTTTATGGGGGTGCTGGTGGTGTTCATGAAAGTTGAGGGAAACCAAGAATCTCAGGCTCCTCGGGGAGTGTGCCTGAGAGCTGAAGAAGTAGAGAGAGAAACGTTTTAGGCTCAGGGATTATAATAACTAACCTCTAAAATGAAGGGCTTTATTTCAATTGCCTTACTGAAAGGGTAAGTTCAGGTTGTGCGAGCCCCCAATTCTCTTGAGTTTTAACCTTGGCAAACAACATAATCCCAAAGGTGGGATACCTAATGCAAAGGGGAGTTGCGAACCAGAGTTTTACAACATTGTTATTAAATTTTACAACATTGTTGCGAACCTGTTGTCAATTTAATAACAATGTTATACAATTTAATAACAACAGGATGATTTTTATTAATAAAAAGATGGTAAGTAAATTGGCTTGCCTAGCTACCACGAGTAGGCGCGATCACGATCCCGATGGAGGAAATCCGGGTCGTGACATATCTAGAAATCACTCATTTATTATTTATGATTGCTCAAGCAATCTCTTTTTACCATAGATTGCCTATATGTTATCGAGAAATCACTCATTTATTATTTATGATTGCTCAAGCAATCTCTAGTTGATCGCTTAGTATTTATTACCAAGATTATTTTTAATGTGAGAGATTCTGATGAAATCATAGATTACCTATGTGCTATCTAGAAATCGACATCAATAACTCTATCCACCAATGGGAGAAAATCAACAAACTTTTTTTTGTCTATACTAGATTTCTAATTCGGTGTAACTGCCTATTCTAACTAGTTCATATATCATCCTTTTGACCCAAAAAAAAAAGGTTCAAGCTCACTAAAGTTGGACAAAATGATGTACTAGAAAAGGGAAAAAAAAAAGATTAATGGTTATCGTATTGAGCCATCTATAGTAGTGGTTGATGCAGCTCCTAGCTAGCAAGCTCATTCGAACCTAGTACTTTTGCTGCATATATATAAAGGCACAATGAATTCAATGCTAAGAATATTAAAATGGTCGAACTCATCAAATTTAACTCCTGAATTTGCTTGTATACAGAAGGTACCATCTAGTTGAGCTACACAAATTCATTCTTCCTGTTGCGGTAAACAATTGAGCTTCAATTTATCTATATGCAAGAAGCTGTTGCGTCTTAGCACATCGGTTTTCTTGCACAACCTTACACTTTCTTAGGCTTACTCTGCATACGAGCCTCGCATACAGAGTCACACTTTTTTAGTATAATAACAAGGGGGGGGGGTCGCATTATAGAGTTTCCAAACGATTACTAATTAAAGAATACAATGTACATGCTCGCCTTTGTTTTATGAACAATATATGGAAATCAAAATGTTGGCGCTGGCCCAGTCAATATACATGCTGGTGTAACACCATAAAGACAGCTTAGTTTCATAAGTCTATATGGATTGTGAAAATATACCAGATTGCAGATAGCATCTAAACGAAACGTCTTCTTCTGATCGGCTTCTTTTTTGGAGGGACTGGTTCTTCTCCATCACCTGGGAATTCCCATTTGGCAACATCCCCATCCCAAGAAGAGCTAACAAGAATCGGATAATGAGGATGCCAGCTACAATCTCTAACGGTTGATCCATGGTGCTCCAATTTTGCGACTTGTTCCCCACTTACCTACAAACCACGACATCATTACATAAAACATATCAAAAAGAAGTGTATTATAGAAACTACAGTCACGCAAAACCCTTATCATATGATTGCAGGAAAATGATCAAACTTATTTTTTCTAACCACAAAATAACTCAACTTTCACGAAATATCCTAGAATATCGTTTAGGCAAAAAGGGGGGTTAAGGCTTGGCTGGAAATCGTCCTATTCTGTTAAGAAAATTACTTTTAAACTGTTAAAAAACCTCTCTGATCCAAATAAACACCCTAACCCGAATTATATTATAAGCTTAATGACCTTCTCATAATTGATCCTGCAAAACAATATGTTAAGCACCATTTCACCAACTTTGAGCAAATGCCGAGTAATTTTCTGTAAAATCATGTCACTATTCTAATAGCTAACTTCACAAAAGTAGCAACACAAGGGCATATAATGTATACGTTTTCCTATTGCAGAGCAACTACATGTTTTCATGATCGAACGATCCAAAATAGAGCAACCAACACAACCATTTCGAAAGACGTTCAACTATCTATACTCTATATTTCAAAGGTACCATTCACAAAGGACACTGCACAAGGCTATTGAAATAATAAGCTGATATATAGCTTCATACTTACCAAATCATAGATGTAAATGCAAGTGTCATGGGACCCAGTGTAAATGTATCTCTGACCAGTACTGAAAAACATAAGCCAAGAAATATTTAAAAATGTGTTACACTAGATTGAATAATATGTGAGCAAATTGAACGAAGTGGAATTGAAAGTCGTCGTAATAAGAAACTAAGAGTAAAACGCAGCATGTTTTAGCACTAACCTATATTCCGGGGAGAAGTAGCAGCGAATTAAAGTACGCAAGACAGAGTGACCCTTATAAGTGGCTACTGAATGATCAAAAGGGTGCTTCAAGTCTCTAGCTTGAGGAGGGTAGTCCATCCATCTATAATCCCACTCACAATGCCTGAACATCAATTTGCTGAAAACAGATAATACATGAGTCTGATTGAGACTATAAATAAGGGGCGAAGCTAGAAGCCCGAGTACGGGTTCGGCCAAACCCAATAACTTTTGTTCAAACAACGTATTTGTGTTAAGAAATTCATAAAATAGTAGATTAATAACCCAATTATTAGCACTTGAAGTCATCGTTCTAAATTCAGAACCCATAAAGTTAAAATCCTAGCTCTGCCTCTGTCAATAAGTAATCAAGTGGAACATTGATATTCATAAAGAATCATTTCACAATCATGTTGAGTTTTCGAGTGTGGTAATGGTTCCCAATGAAAGCCGTGTAGAGACCCATAAGCTTTTGAAAACACTTATAAGTAATGTCTAATTAGCAGGCAAAAAATGAGTCACAAAGATATTCAGAGTCAAGGGAAGAAAAAGATTGTCATAAATGTCTCAAAATCGGTTTTGGTGAATTTAATGTGATTCATCTATTAATGACAAAGCTCATAGAATCTCATGTATTCTACTATTTAGTACCTTCTTGATCTAATTAGTAAACCAAAAAATCATAGAAATGGATCAACGGGAAGAAGAATCATCAAGGAGAGTCATAGCCAGCGAACAAGCATACCAAGTAGATTTAGTAGACATTTTGCGGATATCCCAAAGCTTGATGACTTGATCTTTACCATTAGAAATGAAATACCGACCATCTCCCCGACTGTCAAGGAACGTAATGCCTTCTACGTGTCCCATCAGGACTCCTGCTGGCTTTTCTTTGGCCCTAAAACAACGCCTGTCCCAGACCTATACAGTGCAACAAGCCCATTACTCTTAAAAACAAAGCAAAAAGTTCTTGACTCATGAATAAATATTATGTCAAGCATGCATATATAAGTTTATCCAGACTCAAATGACTGTAAACATAGTACTCCCTCCGTCCCAATTTAAGTGAAATGTTTGACCGGGCAAAGGAGGACTTTTGAACTTGTAGTTTAAAATGAGCCTTAGAAATTTGTGTGGCTATAAATCATCTCATTAAGGGTAAAACGGGCATTTTGAAGTTAAATTAATACTAAACATAGAAATGTGTGTCATTCTTTTTAAAACTAAATAAAAAAGAAATAGTGTCACATAAATTGGGACGGAGAGAGTAATAAAAATAAGTATGAATAGTGACTATTGCCATAGTTTCATTGTCCAATACTACCCCTTAGCTTTGTCATTAATACAACAAGTATCTTCTATAAGGATCTTTCCAAAGGAAACCTTAATTCTTAAGCACTTTGTATGGGGTCGAATTGGATATAACTAATAAGGGCCGAGTATGTCTCCCTCCACGCCCACGCCTGATAAAGGCCAAGCATATCTCTCCCCACGCCTACACGGCGTCGAGGGTACATCTTTAACAACGAAGGCGTAGCGTAGACTCGCACATACGGGCGCTCTTTTCCCTCCTCCTATTTATATTTTTAAGACGTCAGCGGCCCTTAAATGAATTATACTTTCAACGAGAAAACCTTTCCTCTATATAAAGAGGGGGTTTCCTTATTGTAAGGGCAAGTGTTATTTCTTAATAATACAACTTCTGATTATTTCTCTCTCTATCAACCTCTCTGTATTATTTATTCTCTCTTTATCTCCCCAGTGATTTTTATTGATAGTTTACATAATCTCGCCATTTTCTTATTAGGATTCGCAATATAAAAGCTATAAATCTATCTTTGGGGTTTATTATAGTTGATTACGATTTACCCATCTCTCACAACTTTTGATTGTCTCTAACATATAAAGTAATCGATAACTTTTGAATCAAACAATTTGGCATCGTCTGTGGGAATTTCGAGAATCAAACCTATAGTATACACCCAGAAGATCAAATAACCACATCATCTATCTCCCACGAAAACCCAAAAATGGCCGAAAACAACACCAGGTCCAAAGCTATAATGGAAGTCACCACCAACCTCCTAAGCTCCCTGAACGAGGTCGGTGGTAACGCTACCACCAGCACCACCCCTGATACCGCGCCAGAGATAGAAGCTTCACCTTCCCCATCCGGGAACCTTGCGACCTTGCAGAACAAAGAAGCTTCCATGTCCGCTGCAAAAGAAGCACCCCCGGCGGTTAGAAAATTACTGGAAGAATGGTTGACGAGTACCTAAGCGGCTTAGTGGAAAAACCACCACCAAGCCATGCAAAAGCAGTACCGATGACGAGTATCGCTACCACAGCGGACGAGCAAGAGGAAACGCAAACCAACAACCAACACATCGAGACGCAAATCCACGATGACATACTGGCGTCCATTGTGAGAAAAATGGAAGAAATGGAGAGCGAAAACAAGGCCCTCCGCGACCAAATGAAGAGTATCAGGATAGGATCGACAAGATCCCCGGAGCGCCCAAACTGCTACCCAAATGCGACATGGGAAGGTTCGTAGAACAACCCTACTCCGAGGAAGCCGCCCCTTATGTCATCCCGAAAACTTTCAAGATGCCTGAGGGTATACGATGGAACCACCGACCCTGAGGATCACCTCATCCATTATGTCACCACCGTGAAAGGTAACGACCTGTCGAAATAGCAGGTACCATTTGTGCTGCTGAAGAAGTTCGGCGAGACACTGACCGGGGAGCCCTAACATGGTACTCTCAACTGCCCGCCAAAGCAATCTCAACCTTCGAATAAATGGCGGACAAGTTCGTCACCGCACACGCCGGCGCAAAGAAGGCAGAGGCAAGGGTGAACGACATCTTCCCCGTCAGGCAAACCACGGGCGAGGGCCTCAGGGACTTCCTCGCTAGATTCAATAGGGTGAGGATGAGCCTGCCAAACGTGTCGGAAGGCAAGGCGGTAGCTGCCTTCCAGAACGGACTCAGTAGGGACGGTTCCAGATTAACTAAGAAACTACTAAGCCGGCTCATGAAATATCCTCCCACAACTTGGGACAAGATCCACAACGCCTACTGCGCCGAGGTACGAGCAGACGAAGATGATCTCAATGGGCCGACCCGACGATTGACAACTATACACTCGGACACGAGAAAGGATCGACGTCACGAAGGACGCCGAGAACTCCCCCTCGCCCCAGTAAAGAAAGACATCAGCCATACATAGAGGTCTCATCATCCGCCCCCTCGTCATATAGATGCATTGCAACGACATCTCGCCCCGCTCAGGAACGAAAGAGGTACGCCCCATTTGCTTTCATCACATAACTTTTGTGTCTCTCCTTCAGAGACTGGAAAAGCTTGGCACTAAGGTGCAGTGGCCTCAGAAAATGAAATCAGATCCCGCCACGAGAAAATTAAACGTCCTCTGCGAATTCCACCAAGAGCGGGGACACAGAACCGGAGATTGCATAGGCCTACGACAGGAAGTCGTCAAGATGCTAAACCAAGGATACCTAAAGGAGCTGCTTAGCAACAAGGGAAAAGTAAATTTCGCACGCGGGCGAGAACAGTACCGCGGCCACCAAAGCACCCTCCCCCACACGGAGGGTAAACATGATCGTCGGAGACGACGCCGACGTCGCTATCAAACATAACAAATTCGCCAACACACACAGGCTGAAGCGAACCATCTCCCACGATTGTACGATGACTTCGAAGGAAGTATCACCTTCGATAAGTCAGATGCCGACGGTTTGTGTTATCCCCATTATGACGCTTTAGTTATCACTTTACGTATTGTTGATACGGACGTCAGGAGAGTCATGATCGATGATGAAAGTGGCGCCTGCATCATCCATCCAAGAGTCCTTTCTCAGATGGGACTCGAGGATAGGATAATACCCGTTGTATAACTCTAACTGGTTTTAACAATGCAGTGGAATGTACATCAGGAGAAGTGATTTTGCCCGTCCTTGCGGGGGGGGGTCACATTGGAGATGACTTTTCACGTAATGGACCAAGAAACGGCGTACAATGTTATCATCGGACGCCCATGGATACATGCCATGCGAGCAGTCCCCTCAAGTTTGTACCAGGCGGTCAAGTTCCCTACCCCATGGGGATATTCAGCATCAAAGGAGAGCCACGCACAGCGCAAGAGTGTTACAACATAACACGGGATTGCGCCCACACCCGACAACTGAAAGGAGCAAGCGCAGAAGCATAGCAATTAGCCATGTCGGGGACCAAAATGGACCCGACGATCGATACCATCAGAGACCCGGACTTTGTGGAAGCCTGCAAAGTGACGATCGAGGACCTCGATCCAGTTCAGCTGGATCGCCACAACCCCGAAAAGAAAGCATACATCGGCCACGAGCTCACCAACCCAAGTGAGTATCGTGAATTTTTAACTGACCATGCAGACATATTTGCTTTTTCCCATGCAGGGATCTCGCCAGATATCGCCACTCACAAACTCAACGTCGATCCATTACATCCGTCCGTACGACAAATCAGAAGAAAATTCAACGCCGTGATCAACAAGGCAGTCCGTGAAGAAGAAGACAAATTACTCGCCAACGGCTCTATCAGAGAGTCAAAGTACCCGCAGTGGGTCGCCAATGTAGTAATGATCAAAAAAAAGAACGGGAAATGGAGAATTTGTGTGGACTTCACCGACCTGAACAAGGCATGCCCCAATGACTCCTTCCCCCTCCCGCAAATCGACCAACTGATCGACGCCACTGCCGGACACGAACTGCTAAGTTTTTTGGATGCATATTCCGGTTATAATCAAATCTTAATGGCTGAAAGTGATGCCCTTTGGGCTCAAAAACGCGGGGCTCACATATTAAAGATTGGTCACCAAGATGTTCAAAGAACAGCTCGGCAAGACCATGGAGGTTTACATCGACGACATGCTAGTGAAGTCCGCTAGAAAGGAAGATCACATCAACCACTTTCAAGAGATATTCGAAATACTAAAAAGATATGGGATGAAACTGAATCCCGAGAAATGCGCCTTTGGCATGGCGTCAGGAAAGTTTTTAGGTTTTCTCGTGTCCCAAAGAGGCATCAAAGTCAACCCTGACCAAATCAGAGCAATCGTTTCAATACCCGAAGTGCTCAACAGCAAAAAGCAGGTCCAGAAATTGACAGGTAGGATAGCTGCCCTCTCCCGTTTCATTTCTCGATTCTCGGACAGATGCCACAAATTCTTCAACGGATTTCACTGGAACGAAGAATGTGTCAAAGCCCTGCAAGAACTAAAAGCATACCCGTCATCACCACCGCCACTGTCAAAAGCGGAACCAGGCGAACCCTTACTGACATACCTGATCGTATCAGAAGGCGCAGTCAGCACAGTGTTGGTTCGCGAAGTAAAAGGTACGCAATCACCTATCTATTACATCAGCAAAACCCTAGTAGACGCCGAAACACGATATCCACACCTCGAAAAATTGGCTCTGGCACTGGTCACGACTTCGAGGAAGCTGAGACCCTATTTCCAATGCCACCCCATTAAAGTAGTGACCACTTTTCCTATGAGGAACATCTTGCACAAGCCCGAACTATCGGATCGGCTCGCCAGATGGGCCATAGAGCTCAGCGAGCACGATATCACATACATTCCTAGAATCGCCATCAAATCGCAAGCCATCGCCGACTTTGTGGCTGATTTCAACGCCAAAATATCGTTGGAGGCGGAAAAGGAAGCCCTACATTCCGCCTCAAATACCGACCTCTGGACTCTCTACACCGACGGGGCCGCAAATGCCTCGGGATCAGGACTGGGACTCGTCCTCGAAGTCCCTACGGGCAAAACCATTCGCCAGTCCATACGATGCCCCGAGATGACTAACAACGAGGCAGAATATGAAGCCATTATTGCAGGTATAAAGTTAGCCGTCAGGTACGGGGCCCGCCGACTCATAATGCACTGCGACTCACAACTCGTGGTAAATTAAGTCACCAGGACTTATCAAATCAAGGAACAAAGGTTGCAGAAGTATCAAGCGGAAATCCACAGGTTGATGGCACAGCTCTATGAATGCCGCTTCGAACAAATTCCTAGAGCACACAATGCCGAAGCAGACGGTCTAGCCAAGCTGGCAGCGGCCACCACAAGCCTAAACAAAAAAAAGCATCGTCACTCTCATTTACTCGACGATCGATCACTGAGGTACTCTCCCTACATCTAACTTGGGACTGGCGCAACCAATTTGTATCATATTTACAGGACGGAACATTGCCGCCCGGCAAAAAAGAAGCAAAAAAGCTTCGCACACAGGCAGCAAGGTATTGTATGATAAAGAACGACCTCTACAAAAGGACTTTTGGAGGACCCCTGGCTAAGTGCCTAGGCCCCAACCGGACAACATCGGTATTGGAGGAGGTCCACAAGGGTCATTGCGGTGCTTATACAGGCAACCGAGCACTCGTGCGATGTCTAATGCGAGCTGGATACTACTGGCCCACCATGAAAAAAGACGTTGCGAAGTACGTCCGCCAGTGCAAGAAGTGTCAAAAGTTCGCCCCCTTACACCAACAAGGGGAACCCCTCCATTCAGTCACTTCGCCATGGCCCTTCATCAAGTGGGGAATGGATATAATTGGACCACTACCCGCCGGACGAGGAAAGGTACGTTTTTTATTAGTTTTAACTGACTATTTCTCCAAGTGGGTGGAAGCAGGTGCCTACGCCCAGATTCGCGAGCAAGAGGTTATCGCCTTCCTCTGGAAAAATATCATATGTCGCTTCCGCATCCCCAAAGAAATCACATGTGACAACGAGCGACAGTTCATCGGGCAGAAAACAACAGACTTCTTCGATAAATGGCGTATCAAAAAAATGCTCTCAACACCGTATCACTGCCGCCAACGGTCAGGCAGAGTCGTTCAATAAAACCATATTGAGTATATTAAAAAAGAAGCTCGAAGACGCCAAAGGACTGTGGCCCGAGCTATTGCTAGAAGTGCTATGGGCACACCGAACCACCCCCAAGTCCTCTACAGGAGAAACACCTTACTCGCTAGTCTACGGGACTAACGCCATCATATCAGTCGAAGTCGGTGAGCCGAGTCTGAGGTATTCGCATACAAGCGGATCGGAGAATGATACGAATCGACGCCAAGATCTCGATGAAGCAGAAGAAAGAAGAGAGATGGCCCACATTAGGCTGGTGGCCGAGAAACAACATATCGAAATATACTACAACAAGAAAGTAAAGATTCGACCGCTCAAAGTCAGTGACTACGTGTTTAAAGCCAAGACACTAGCATCCAAAGACCCCAGCGAAGGAAAATTGGGCACCAATTGGGACGAACCCTACAAATCACCGCAACATCGGACAAGGGTTCATTCCGACTAGAAACCATGGATGGGAAAATGCTCCAAAACAACTGGAACGTCTCCCACCTCAAGTATTTCCATTTCTAAAAAGAGTATCCCCGAGTCGTACTCTTTCTCTCATCCAAGTTTTGTCCCAATTGGGTTTTCTCAGAGAGGTTTTTAACGAGGCGACGAAGGAGAGGCTCGGAAATGCTTAGGAGGCTAATCTGATACACCAAGCGTTCCGACAATCGGCACGAATAGCATATCACAGGAACTAAGACTACGGCCATCTCCAACGTATGAAAGGCTAAGGCCATCTCCAATGTATGAAAGGCTACGGCCATTTCCAATGTATGAAAAGCCACGGCCATCCATAAACGCAAAAAGCTAAGGCCGCTAATAGCGTATAGAGAGGCCACGGCCATCCATAAACGCAAAAGGCTAAGGTCGCTAATAGCGTATAGAGAGGCCACGGCCATCCACGAACGCAAAAGGCTAAGGCCACTAATAACGTATAAAGAGGCTACAGTCGTCCACAAACGCAAAAGGCTAAGGCCACTAATAGCGTATAAAGAGGCTACGACCACCCATAAAAAACATAAAAGGCTAAGGCCACCAACAACGTGTAAATAAGCTGCAGCCATCTACAAACGCATAAGAGGCCATCCCTAAAACGTGCGAAAGGCCAAGGTCAATGCCGAAACAACCGACTCGACTCGACCCGATACGATCGGAGCCGAGGGAAAGACAACAGCCGCTTCAAAGCAAACAAGCAGCTAGGGCCAGAGTCGATTTAGCCTAACTACGACAAGTTAACTCGATAAAAGTCGATACCACGCAGTGAGCATGCAAGATAAAAGTACAAAAGAAGACGTAAACACAACAATATGCATGTACAATTTCTATTTACTACAAGTCATTTATAATAACCACGTCTCTTCGACTACAAAATCAAAATAAGAATTCAATCTAACTACCACCCCGGCCTTCGCCACCCCTCACTGCACCAGCTGCGCCGTCATCACCGCCCTCGGTCCGGAACAACAAAGAAATCCAGGACCCAGGACCCCGTGCCCAGCTGATTCACATCCGCAAAGGAATATCCCGCCGGGCCCGGGGAATCAGGGTTGTACCCACAAGCTTCTCGTGCGACCCTAACCAGATGGCGCTGGTCTTCGACGGCCCTGCCAATGGCCTGCAGTTCCTCAAAAACTGTCCGCCTAGCCTTAGCATATACCCACATATCATGCGCTTCATGGGACATATCGTCGACAGGATCGGCCGCTGTCACCTGCTGAAGAGCGTTAACTTCTGTCGCTTTAGCCTTGAGCTCGGCAGTTAAGGCGTCAACTTTGGCACGCAATTCAGCTACCTCCACCATCGCCGCACGGCCAATCTCCAACTCGTCCTTCTGCCGAAGAAGATTCTCCAGCTCGGTATTTCGAGCCACAGCAGCCATTAAGTCTGCATCTACCCGCTCGAACTGAGCCGTACGCTCTCGCAATTAACTGTCTGCCTGCTCCAACCCCTCGCAGAATACTTGAAATTGTGGGTCCTGGGCATAAAGGTCTGCCAGTGTTTTATGCTTGCCTCGGACCTCCCTGTACTTCTTCACCGCCCTCCTAAGGACGGCATTCTTTTTCCGATCACGCCGGCCCCGCTCCACTTCAAAAATGAGGGTCTAAAAGAAAAAGGAGAAAAGAAACAAAACCCAAGTCAGCACAAGCCTCAACGCTTATAGTAAAACAACGAGAAATAACGACAGAGCTTACATGCAAAGCTGCACCAGCGACTCGGCGGGGTAAGTCCTTGTCGCTTACATCTTTTAAGGTTTCGGTCTCAACGGTCGCGCACAGTAAGGTCATGTCCGCCGTGGCCTGCTCACTGTCCAGCAACAGATTATATGCCATTGGGATCTTAAGCCGACGGTTAGGCCCCGTCGTCGCCATGTCCACCCGAGCATAGTCCTCTCGTGGCACATCCGCAGACGCAGGAGCTCGTCCAGAAGCTGCTCCTTCCTCGCCAACAGCCAACTCGGCAAGAGCCGGTACACTGCCTCCTTCGACTTGAGGGGAAGTAGTATCGCCTACAACTTCCCTCAGAAGGGCCGCCCTCTCTGGCGAATAGCATCACCCATGAAGACCGGCCTTGACTCAGGACGGCGGGTAACCGCCTTCTTGCGCTCCACGGCTATGCCTTTGCCAAGAAGAAATCAGCGCCTTTTCTGCTTTGAGCTCGTCGCATTCGGAAGCCTCCTCTTCGGTAGGAGGAGATGGAGGCAAAGGGTTCTCCTCCTTTGTCGGTTAGACTACCGACTCGACTACGGGATGAGTAGTCTCAGGAGCGTCCTCGATAGATGGCTCCCGAATTGCATCCTCGCCCTCGGAGCGAACAGCGTTAGAAACATCCTCACTAGATGCCTCCACATCCGCATGCTCGCCCTCAGGTCGAGTAACCTCAGGAACGTCCCCACCTATACGCTCCTGAACTACATGCTCGAAATCAGAGTCCGCCGACGAGGAAGCAACACCACGACGTCTTCTCCTCCTTCGTGGGACACTTCGGGCTGCCAACACATTAACCAAGGGAAAAATACGTCAAAGAGTGTGATACCAAAGAATAGAGGCGCCAAACCAGAAACTGACGCAATACCTGGAAGGCCATATTTCGTGGTAAACGCCACCCACGTCCTGCATTCTTCGGCGAGTGGGATCAACCGCCCCACCCACGCCCTAATGTCCGGCACGGACCGAGGTGTGGACGCCCTGGCTGCAGATTAAAAAAAACAAGAGGTTACAAAGGTCGAGTAGGCATAAATGATTGAAAGCGTTAAGTGCATGAAACGACGCTTACGTTCGGGGTTCCAAGCTTCAGGGAATCTAGCGGGGTCCGCCACCAAATCCGAGGTTCGGACGAAGAAAAATTTCAACCAAAACTGACGGTTAGGTTTGTCGTCCGTTTCGACGACCAAACCCTTTGTCCCGCGATTCTTCAGCTGCAACATCGTCCCCCTCATGAATTCGGGACTGAACAATTGCAGTGGATGGTGTATCGTGACGTCAAGTCTGGCCCTCTCGGCATAAGTCGTCAATATACGACATATTTTTCATGTATAGGGAGTGAGTTAGGCCGGACATATGTTATAGAATCGACAAAGCTCTTCCGCCAACGGGTATATGGGGAGACCACACCCAATTATGAAGGGGTATTCATAAAAAGCACAGTACCCCGGTTTGTGTACATTGGAGAAATCTTCCTCGGCCGCTTCCATAACCACCGTGTCCGAAATCTGACAAGAGACACGCAGGTCGTCCAAGTGCGGTACATAGAATTTAGACTTCTCCCATGCAGGAGCTATACACCTTGAGGGAAAGTCCCTTCGAACATATAGCTCCCGAGGAAGCACATTGTGTATGGAAAGAGGGGTTCCCACCTTCCGAAGACGGAGGAACCCTAGAAGTGGCCTCATCCCCGTTTCCTTCGCGTTGTCTACCACCCTTCGCCATAATCGGTCTTTGATTAAAGATGGGACACGTCAACGAGCTTGTAAAGTTATAAAGCGAACTCTAAAGTCAAACGTAAAGTTACTAAAAGTCACTGTGAAAAGAACAAAGGCACGAAGAACTTTTTCTTGAAGAGATCTAAAGGATAGAAAAACTTCAAACCCCTTCCTATTTATAGTACCTTGATACACGGGATTCGAAGAGGTGAGTGTCAGAGAAAAGGGCGGGAAACTGAAACGTCAAATTGCCTCCTGACCTACCTTGGGAGCAGTTATAATTATGACGCATGCCGCCAGTGACGTCAGTGCAAAAAGCAAGCCACGTGCCAATTGTCATGGGCGACTTTCCACACACGCCACATGAGCCCTTGGTCGCGCCCCATGGCGGCCTAGCAAGCCTCACAATGCCTAGCGCCATGGTCGGCCCCGTGGTCTTGGCTGCGACAAGCACGCATGTGCTTCTATCGCCCCACCGATGCCTCTTGCCAGCGCCCAGTGGCTGGCCAATGACAACATCGTCGCGCGACCTAACAATGTCGTGCGCGCACATCCTGATGCCTAGCCGGCGCCCAGCGGCAGGCCCATTCCAACAGCACCTCGCGCCCAGTCCCCGATGCCAAGCGCCAGCGCCCAACATCAGGCGAAGACAACGAGTGTCGGGCGTGCCCCAGCATAGCGCGCGCAGACCCTGTCCCACAAGACCAAGTTGCTGCCATCGGACTTGTTTGTCTATTGTAATAAACTAAAGTCATTTTCATTGTATTGTTTTAGGCTAGTTTACATCATTTTCATTCATTGTGCTTCTACAGCTTTTATAGGGCTACTCATGTATCTTTGGTTTATTTATTTTAAGCATTATTCGGGGGTATATAGCATTCAAAACATTTTCAGCAATCAATTCTCTGTACTGGTGTCTCCACCCCTCGACACCGCATATTGTAATCATCATCATCATCATTCAAAACCCAATTCATTCTCAAGCTTCCGCAATTGCCATCGATAGCTAGTTTTCCCGCACGGCACTAACGCTCTAGTCTAGCGCGCGGCGGGGACTTCATTGGCGGACGACAACCGCACGCACTGACATCAGTTGCCTAGCCTTACGTTGCCCTTCCAAAGAACACCGGGAAGACGCCGCGTAACACAATATATGGACGACGCCACGGCGAGTCGATCTTTCCCCCCTATTGCAGACATATGTCGAATACATCTCCAACAGGTGGAGGGACTAACTGTATGTGGTCGAATTGGATATAACTAATAAGGGCCGAGTATGTCTCCCCCCATGCCCACGCCTGATAAAGGCCAAGCATATCTCTCCCACGCCTACATGGCGTCGAGGGTATGTCTTTAACAACGAAGGCGTAGCGTCGACTCGCACATACGGGCGCTCTTTTCCCTCCTTTTTATATTTTTAAGACGTCAGCGGCCCTTAAATGAATTATACTTTCAACGAGAAAACCTTTCCTCTATATAAAGAGGGGTTTTCCTTATTGTAAGGGCAAGTGTTATTTCTTAATAATACGACTTCTGATTATTTCTCTCTCTATCAACCTCTCTATATTGTTTATTCTCTCTTTATCTCCCCAGTGATTTTTATTGATAGTTTACATAATCTCGCCATTTTCTTATTAGGATTCGCAATATAAAAACTATAGATCTATCTTCGGGGTTTATTATAGTTGATTACGATTTACCCCTCTCTCACAACGTTTGATTGTCCCTAACTTATAAAGTAATCGATAACTTTTGAGTCTAACACACTTCTTCCAAAAGCAAGACAAGATGAGAATCACCTTACACAGATTGTCATCACTTCCAGAGTAAATGAGATGGCCACTTTCATCAGCAAAACATACAGAATTGACATCAGACTGCAACAGAAAATTATTTCAGTTAATCAACAAAAAGTAGACAATTGAAATCTCGTGTAACCACAAAGAAGCAAATATATGAGAATTCCTAAAGTGGTAAATATGTTTTTGAATAACGAAAAGATACTGTATTTCCAAGGAAAAGAGAATGGTGACTACTAAAACAAGCACAAGAAGAATATGTATTAGCTTCATAATTGTCAAACAGAACCGGAAGTGCCATTCTAAGGGTAGTAGTAACAATAGTTTTAACAAAGCTGCTTCAACAGGAAGAGATTTGTGACAAACATCTATATCATAAGCATAATCATACTTCGTGTGCAGATATTCGAAGAGAGAGTTTGTTTGCTTCAAGATCATAAACATAGATTGCATCATCACTACTTCCAGCAACAACTTCCCGGCCATCAGTCGAAAATTTCACAGAGAAGATTCCAAAAGAATCATCCTCGTCAGCGGCCAAATCCAAACCATCATGAATTTCCTGCATTCAAGTAAGTCGGTATTAAACATCGTCAAAAAAATAGTGAGTCAGTTTGAAGTAGTCACTATACAAGACTATTAAAGAGATAGTGTATCCCCAAAAAAATGAATTTATCATTACAAAACTAATACAAGAACTTTGCGCCTCAAGAATTAAACAAGTCATTCTTTAAATAATGGAAACATTTAACTTAAAAATGCACAACCACTGCTGCCTTGCAGAGCTATAATTATCCGCTAGATGGATATATTCAGTCTGATCCCTAGCCTAAAAAGGATTAGAAATAATCTGCTAAGTGATAACCGCAAAATTGCAGTCCCTTGAAACTGTTATGCAACTGAGTTATAAGAATTCCCAAACAAACAAAGATTGATAGCCATACTGTGATGTTGGCAAGAGATTCAGTCGCAGCAGATCCTACATTTACAATATGTACGATAGGTGACATGGTAGCATATATCTGCAAAAGCAACAAAAATAGAACTTTATAACACAAAACTTAATATGTAACATGACATGTGTAATACTACCAGTTGATGTCTTAATGAGTAGGATAACTTCTATAAATAGACAATCCCTTGCGAATAACCACATAGTATAGAACTAGTTTCATTTCACCTACCTAATTAATTTGTTTTCACCTCCCTAATTAATAGTAACTTGTCGTGCCTTACCAAAAAAAAAAGGTGTTTTCATTGTGTGCCAATTCACTTCACCTACTTTACCTTTTGGTCTACCCAATTTAGTTCACCAATTTCCTTAATGAAGTGACATGTCTCCAATCTCAGATCCACAGTGGAATATATAACATTATATTCCTTCGGCCTTCATGTGACATTTATTCAATATACCATCCCAATTTACAAACAATTCCCATTATTTGTGATGTCTCTAACCAATTCCAAAATATATCTGCATTCAAAGTATTTATTCTTAATCTTCTAGGTTCGTCTAAGTAATCAAAGTAAATGGGAAGAGAGAGTAATAGTGGAAAGAGTACAAACATATTCCCAACGATTTTTCAAATGCAAGGACTTAAAAGTATATCCTGGATTTTAAGGTTGCTCACAACATCTTAGTTTTTCATTTAAGAGGTTTTCTAAGATAAGGTTGAAATTATTGGCTTTTTATTTTCCTTTTGAGATAAATATATCATAAAGTCAATTATATAGGCATAACGAAATTATGCTTACCTGCACTATGCCTCTCTAAACCAGAGAGAAACTAAGCCTGAAACTAAATCCAAAGCAAAATTTTACAGTTCCAAACTTGACATTTAGCTTTTTAAAGATTTACATGTCAGTAAATATCAAGAACTTCTAGTACTTTTTATTATTTTTTTATTTTTTTTAAATAACCATGGTGTCCGGTCCAGCTTGCGCGTAACTCGATTAATTTCACGGGGTACCTGCTACCTCTAACCAACAACATGTACTAAGTAATCATTGTCGTTGTTGTTGTTGTTATTATAATAATTATTATTTTGTGTAATATTGGCCTGAGATGAGTTTATATGGAATAACATGGTCAGTGAGCATTCATCCAGTTGGGAGCAAAGCGTAGTTGTTGTAAACATGATTCATCTGCAGCATAGAGACTTACAAGATGTCGTTGACCTGGTGAAAGAGATGTATCAGTAACTGTCCATCTCAAGCTTTTGACAAGAATGTTCTTCTGAACTTTCCACCCTCTCTCCACGTCATATATTCTAATATGGCTTCCCTGTTTTAGACAACAACGAACGAGATGCATCGGAAATTCAGAATGCAACAAAACTCAGATACAGGTTTCCACTTAAGGGTATGGGCAGCCCGTTGCACTAAGATCCCGCTATCCGCGGGGTCTGGGCAAGGGCCAGACCACAGGTTTTCGCTTAGATATGAAAAATCTTAACAAAAATGTAATATTAACACGTGTCATGCCTATTCTTCTCGATGTCAGTAAAATAGAATATAAACTGCTTCTAATACCTGAAAGGCGGCAACAAAAAGGGAACCATCTATCGAAAATTGCGACACATAAGCCCTTGTTGCCATCTGATCTACAATCCAAGGACCATTTACCGGCAAATATTTACTTAGAACATGACAACTATCTGCCTTTGAGAACCTTCCTCTACCGGAATAATTGGCTTCTCGGGCGGCTAGCATCTTGAATGTGGACACAGGAAGTTCCCTTTTCCCAGGTAGGATTTTACTGATATTTTCATGGGGTCCTGATCTAAGTTTAGTAAGCTGAGCAATTTCATGGTCCAAAAAATGTGATGGTGTGTTGTGACGAGCTCTGCCAGTAGCCCCGTGATTGGAACTTGAACCATCCAAGAGTTCGGTGTCTGCTTCCAACTTACTCATAGAATACCCCATGTCTTCAATGGACTCTGAATGTAAAAACTCAAAATACATTTTCACATGAAAGACAGTGCAGGGTGTTTGTCTGAGAGACGCGCATATCATCCATAATCAAATTCTTAAATGCCAGACCCTGCCAAAAAGAAAGAATTGGAACATACAGAATATATTGAGCAAGACAAGCGTGTACAGAAAATTATGTTGCCCTCATTAGAAACCATAAACAAAATTTTACGGAAGAGCTTCAATAAATTAATCAACTAAACCTCAATCCCAAACTAGTTGGATCGGCTTTATAGAGTATTTCAGAGATTCATAATAGTACTATTACTGCACTAGCCATCAACAGACTGGTATGCTCCTCCTTTGTCCGGCTATGCTTAGGAGGAGTTAATTGGAGAAAATCACTCAAGTTTGCTGTTCTAAATGAACATAACATGTGTAACATGCAAATTCTTTTAAAAAGGCAGAAAATACCTTTTTTTAGCTCAATGCAATTCAGTGAAGATATTAATATATTAACAGATTTTATTGAGAGTATAAGTTCCATTAAAGCTGAACTTTTTACATTCAGTTGAGAAAAGCCAAGAGAAATGAAACAAAAATATCCCATCATAAAGGGAGAATATAGCTCAAACTCATAAATTTTCAGCTCAACTCTGCTATTCCAAATGAAAACCAACTATCGTGTAGGTGCTAAATTCTCTAAGGAGGAGAAAAAGACCATCATTAGCTCAACATAATACAGTATAAATATCAACAACAACAACAACAACAACAACAACAAACCCAGTGAGTTCCTACAAGTGGGATCTCGGGAGGGTAGTTTGTACGCAGACCTTATCTCTATCCTAGAGGGCAGAATACAGTATAAATATCAGTATATAGAAATTGTATTAGGCGTAAAACTTCCAATAAATCTGATGTTTTTACAAGAAATTCTTTTGATAACCGATAAATCCCCAAGGGTCAGTGGCGCTTGCTTCAAAACCTGGATACAGGCCCGCCCTTCTACCCTTCTCTACTAGGATTTTGTCTACAACAAGGTTCGAACCTTGTGACGTGTGGATGCCTAACCCACACATCACAAGTGCTCTTACCGCTAGGCCAAAGCCCTTGGGACGTTTTCACGGAAAATTGAACAAAGTAGTCATAAGGGAAACCTAAATATTGTCTAAAAGCAAAATTCTCAAAGAAAGCAAAAAAATAACATCTTTAGTAACATAACTCAGTAGAGGAATTAGTATACAGAGATCGCAGTATGCATATAAGTTCCATTAAAGTAAATGTTTTTAAACGCGATTGAGCAAATTAGACAAGAGAGAAAACGAAGATTCCTGTGAATTTGCAATTATGAAAGAGGGGTTTGGGGGCAGGAGCTAGCTTTATAGGTGCAGGTTCGGCCGAGCCGAGTCATTTTGCTTAAACATTGTATCTATATTAAGAAATTCATTAGATATGTATAAATATTTAATTGCGAACCCACTAACTAAGACGATCTATGAGTTCCGAGGCAATTTTAGAACCTATAAACTTTAAATCCTGGCTCCACCTCGGGGGAGGGGGGGTTCGTTGGAGCTCAAAATCAATGTGATGTTCATCGCAGCTTATGGACACTTGGACTATTCCACTGGTACATGCTAACTCCCAACGCACATGTATGGAATAACTCTACCCACTAAATCACGAGCGCAAGCTCAATATTTTGACCTAAACTTTACTATTCTAAATGAAACCAACCAAGATTTACGTGAATTTGCAATTAGGAAGGTAGAATTTGGGGTCAAAATCAAAATTTTGAGTTCAATTTTGCCATTCTAAATTAAACCCAATATGTATCTAATGTGTAAGAAATTAACAACAAACAATTAGAGCTGACATTTAACAAGCAATTGAGCAAAGGGAAAGAAAAAAAAAAGAAGGGAAAATCAAGAATTCTATGAAATTTACAGTTTATGAAGTGGGAATAAATAAGCTCAAAACCAAAATTTGACAAACCTGATTGATAAGAATCTTGGACTTTGTTTGGAATTCCAAAAAATTTCACTTGTTGTTTCTCTTCTTATCTGTTGCCTCTCACTTCTCTTGGTTTCTCCTCCCCTTTTGCTTTGTTGGACATGTTAAACACCTAACAAAGATATACTACTGTATCATAATTGGGAATAGTAAATTCACTCGAATTGCTCAAATTTACTCTGGATTACATACATTATTAACTAAGAGTATGAAACAGATTGGACTAATTTAGAGCAAGTTAAAATGGACTAAATTAATATGAACTAAACAATACTATCATTTTTTTTTTCCAAAGAAATGTGACATTATATAATCGCCGTAAAATTTAATAGACAAAAAGATATATAAAATTTATATATTTTTTTGTATATACATACATTCTGTATATTATATACAAAAATTATATAAATTTATACACTTTTTTGGCTACCAGATATAAATAATTTCGAGCACACGTAAAAGTGATATTACCCCTATTTTTTATATCTTAGTACTGTCTTCTTATAATTTATTTAATTATAAAATTAACTCTTTTTCTTTATTATTTCTCTTAATATATCAAACAGAAAAAATTAAAAAAATTGACATGATAAATTTGTATAATTTTTATATATAACATACAATAAATTTGGCTATCATTTTGAGAGTAACTATACAATGTCATTTTCCCTCGATTATCCTTACATATTTAGGTGGAAATAACGTCAAGTAGCCACTTTTAAGCATGTTGTCTAAAATATATTCATAGTTTATAATGTATTGAAAGATTAGTCAATTCGCTCAAACTTTAGGACACAGCGTCCTGAAATTTAAACCTCAAAGTTCAAACTTCAAGACATTGTATCTTAAAGTTTGAAAATTTTGTCCACATATTCGAATCTTAGATCTTGAATTTTAAATTAGCAATTCAAAAATTAGACAATTACTCCTGAATTTTAAATTAGTAGCTCAGAAATTCAGAAAATTAAGTGTTGAATTCCAAATTAGCAGCTCAAATATTCAAAATACTTAGTCATGAAATTTGGATAAATTGGTTAATCTTCAAATATATTATAAATTACGAATATATTTTAAAAGCATATGTTGAAAGTGGCTACTAGTGTACTTTGTCCACTATAATTTAGGAAATTTTACCACCTATAGAATAGGTTAGTACCCTATTTATAACATATAAATACTTTTTTTAGGATTTTACATAATATAATAACCTTTTTTATTTTGTAGCAAAAAATTTAAATTTAATACTTTCCTATATTTAAGCCTTATTAGATGGTACAAAATATTTTTCTCTCACCAATTTATGGTATAACTCCCATTTTTTGTTATTTTCTCTTTCATCTTAATACACTTTTTCCCATGATTTGCACTGAAACGTTACTTGTTTCTCGCTTAATACAGCTTAATACACCTAAATACAAATTCACCATCTCGTGATTTGCACTGAAACGTTACTTTTTTCCCGCTTAATACAGCTTAATACACCTAAATACAGATCATAATTTACAGGAATCCCTGTTTGCGTGGCGTCATTTCATGCTGTATCATTGAATACAATTCGTTTAATACACTATATACATCATATAATAACGTAAAACATATCTATATCACGTAATATAGGAAAGAGTTTCTCTTTATTGCTAATTGGGTCTTAATGAATGCCTTTTGTGAAAAATTCTCTATAATTTATAGTTTAACTCAATCCAACTTTATGTGGGTCGAAATGAATTGAATCAATAAATATATGGGTTAATAAATTTGTCCAAAATTGAGTGATTTGGAGGCTCATTTTCATAGATTAGTCTTGGGAAATTTAACCTTATATAGCAAAAAGTATACACCCTGTTTATTATAAATTAAGATTATTTTATATAGCTACATTTTATATTTTGTATCAAAATAAGTATTTATGATATATATTACAATTGAGGCATGAAATACGCTATTTATGTTTATCTCCCTCTTAGACAGGTGGACATACTTATTTTTAAGGTAATTATCGTTGTTGTATTCATGAATATACATGTGAATACATGCGTGTACAATTGGACAATCCTGATTACAAATATTTTTTTACTGTTGTATTCATGAATACAACAGCGCGAATACATGCGCGTATAGCCGAACCGCCTAATTTTAGGCGCTTTTTGTTGTTGTATTTTATCACACCCCAAACCTGAAGGGTCGTGGTTAGAACCCGATGCCATACTCGGCCCGAGTGTACCACTTTGTAACTATAAACTCTGGAGTGTAACCCTCAACTTAGGCCAATGAGATCATATTCTGAATCGTCTGAAAATAACGCATCTCTAATCTGTGGGCTAAACATACCCAAAAGCTGATATAGACATCTACTAAAATACAAAATATACAGAACTTGTCTACAAGCCTCTAGAGATAACGGTATTGTATTATGGTTCGTGCAAGGCCTTGACCCACACCATCAAATCTGTAAATATATAATAGACTCCAAGGTATAGACCTGGCAACTCCGAGGAAGTGGAGCTTACCAACCAAGCTCATGTTTGACTCTGTCTACTTGAGGTCTATCCAATTATCTATCAGGACTTGCATGCATGAAATGCAGCATCCCCGGCAAAAGGGACGTCAATACGAAATAATGGTATGTAAGGCAATAAAATAACTGGAATCGGGAACTAACTCATAATATAATAACTAGAAGTAACTGGGTGTGAAGACCTAAAGGGTCATCACCTATTTTCTTACCCATTATGTACTTTTGAGGCCTTAAAAACCTCATTTAGGATTGCCTCGATTTGCTTGCATAGTCCGAGCATGTAGCCGGAAAGATTAAATATGAATTTATGTAAAAATGCTAAATTTTTATATTAAAATAAATAATTTGACATCGGTCAATATTTTGAGTAAACGGATCTGGACCCATGATTCGACGGTCCCTGAGGGTCCGTAGGAAAATGTGGACTTGGGCATATGCCCGGAATCGAATTTTGAGGTCCCAAGCCCGAGAAATGTATTTTTGAGTAAAATTATTTTTTGAAAAATATTCAAGGAAATTGAAAATAAAAACTGATTAGAAAGTGATGGTATCGGGCTTGTATTTTGGTTCTTGCGCCCGGTACAGGTCTTATATATGGTTTAAGTACTTTCTGTAAAGTTTGGTTTAAAACAGACGTTGATTGATGTGTTTCGGACTTGAAACGAAAAATTTGATGTTTTGTGAAATTGGAAAGAAATCATAGATTTTAAGGCTTAATTCGATGTATATAATGTTATATTAGCGATTTGATCGCACGAGTAAGCTTGTAGGATAATTTTGAGGCTGCGTGCATTTAATTTGGAGCCCCAAGGGCTCGGGTAAGTTTTAGATAGGCCACGGATTGCATTTTTAAACTTAAAGGATTGTTGGTATACATGACGTGTAGGCTACGCATTTATGAAGCCAGCCTCGCAAATGCGATAATTTACCTAGGCAGCCTTTTTCGCAAATGCGAAAAACACCATCACAAATGCGATGCCCACCTAAAATCCCAGCCTTCGCAAATGCGATACACTTCTCGCAAATGTGATGTCGCAAATGCAACTACCCCCTTCACAAATGCGAAACTTGGAAAAATAGGAAGGGTTCGCAAATGCGAACCCTGCTTCGCAATTCCCATGTCTGAGGGTCAGGGTTCGCAATTGCGAACCCTAGTTCACATTTCCCACATCTATAACCTACATTTTTCATACTTAGTCTATTTTTAGATATTTTTCACCCCATTTTCAATACACAACTCCTTTCGGTGATTTTTCAAGAACAAGCCTTCTTCCAAATCAGTTTTAAGTTAATTTTTACTCATTTCTTTCAATCATTAACATCATTTAACATGTTTTCAACTTAAAATCAAGAAATTTCATGGGTGAAATTGTGTGTTTTGGGTAGAACTTAGGTTTTTCTAAAAATTGGGGATTCAGGCCTCACTTTGAGGTCCAGTTTCAAAATAAATTATATATTTGGGTTTGTGGGGGAATGGGTAACTGGTTTTTGGTTCGAACCTCAGATTTTGACCACGTGGGCTAGGGGCATTTTTGACCTTTTGGATAAAACCTTGTAAAACTTATTTTCAAGCATTGGGGTTGATTCATTAGTGTTTATTAATGTAATTAAGTAACTTGTGACTAGATTCGAGCGAATTGGAGGTGGAATCACAGGGTAAATCTGTGACGACCCGGCCCGTCGTCACGGGAATTATCATCTCGTTATATTGTAATTTCATGTTTTGTGCTTTTATATCAGTGTTAGAGTCTATCGGGTGAGTTAGGAGCGATTTGGATTGAAAATGAGGCATATAGCCTTTTTGAAGGAAACTTGAATATGGAAAGTCAACCCGGAGTTGAATATTTAGTTAGAGGGCTCGGAATCGGATTTTGATGATTCGGTTAGTTCCGGGAGGTGATTTGTGACTTAGGGGCGATCGGAATTGAATTTGGAGGCCCGGTGTAGAAATAGGCTTGAATTGGCTAAGGTTGAATTTTGGCGAAATCCGAACGGTAGGTGAGATTTTGATCCGGGGGTCGGAATGGAATTCCGATAGTTGCAGTAGCTCCGTTAGGTTATTTTGGATGTGCCTGCAAAATTTCAGGTCATTCGGACGTCGTTTGGTCGGGTTTTTGATTGGATGTTAGTTTCGGAAATTTTGAAGAAACTTAGGCTTGAATCTGTGTGAAATTGGTGATTTTGATGTTTAGGATGGTGTTTTTATGCTTGGAATAAGTTCATATCGTGTTTTGGAGTATGTTGGTAGTTTTCGTTGGGTTCCCGGGGGCCTCGGGGTGAATCCGGACCATCATCCGGCATTTTTGGAACTTGGAAGTCTGCTGTAAAATTGCAGATCACTGGGCATAAAATAAGCCTTCGCGTTCGCGAAGGCAAGTTCCGCGTTCGCGTAGGCCGGGGTTAGTGGTCATCGCGTTCGCGAGGGGTGGTACCGCGTTCACGTAAGAGGAAGCTGGGAAGCATCGCGTTCGCGATGGTTTGGGTCGCGTTCGCATATAAGGAATTCATAAGGCATCGCGAACACGTGAGGTATGTCGCGTTCGCGTAGAGGAAAAATCCGGGCTGGGGAGAATGGTCTTCGCGGACGCGTGACTGTGTGTCGCGTTCGTGATGAAGGACTGGAATAAGGCATCGCGTTCGCTTGAGAGGCGTCGCGAACGCGATGAAGAAATTTGACTGGCAGTGAAGTTAAAACCAAAACATAACCAGTCGCGAATTTAACACCCAAAACCTCCATTTTTGAGTTCCAAGAGAAGGTATTGACGGGAGATTGCTGAGAAAATCATTGGGGTTTTGTCGGAGGTAAGTTTTGTGGCTTAATTACATCATTTTAACATGAAATCCTTGGTTAATTCCCTGTAAATGGAAGATTTAAGGTGGGTTTGAGCCCTAGGCCTAAATTGAAGAAAAATACTGATTTGAGTGGGCAAATAGAGTCCGATTTTGGTAAATTTTATATGCCTAGACTCGTATCGAGATGAGAATTCCGAATATGTGACTTTTGTAATTCTTCGAGAAGCGTACCGAAAGTCGGGTTTTGGCAACTTTGTCATTTTTGGTGTAAATCGAATTGTATTGATTGGGTGTCGTCCCATTGGCTTAATTTGTTGTATTTCTACTATATTTGATTAGATTCTACGCGTGCGGAGCTTGATTTTCGTGGCAAGGGCATTGCGGAGTAGTCGTCGCGTTGTATTGAGGTGAGTAATAGATGTGGGTGATGACCAGCGGGTTCGAAACCCCGGTATACCACTTTGTGACGATGTATAGCGGAAGCGGGTTCGAAACCCCAGTATACCACTTTGTGACGCTGTATAGCGGCGAGACACGTACTCTCATGTGAGTGCGGGGTCGATTGTGATTGGGGACTATGGCTTAGTCCGACTTGTTGGCACTGTGTTATGACATTGGCTATTCTTGAGCCGTCGAACCTCCTTCTCGGATGGTTGCATACTATATATTGTGATATTGGCCACTCTTGAGTCGAGGAACCCCCTTCTTGGGCGGTTGAGAATACTTGTGGGCCGTGAGCCAGTTATTGGATCCTGCGAGGATCGTTATCATTGTCTTATCATATTGACATGTTAGTTACTACCAGTCCGCAGCTATTTCTGTTATCATGTTATTTCCAATCTCTGGAACTTGATATTACTGTTTTCAACTGAAAAATGATAAAAGATGTTTTCAAAACTACTTTTGAGCATGTGAGGCTGTATTTGCATATTAGCTTACTGGTAGTGGATCGGGCTGCGCGCCGCAGCGGTATAAATGTTGGATCGGACTGCACACCGCAGTAATATTGTGATTGGGCTGTAGGAGCCCCTCCGGAGTCTGAACCCCCACAATGAGCACGGGTACCCAAATTGGATCGGGCTACGCGCCGTAGCGGTCATATCATGCATTGCATTGTATTTAGCTATATCTGATAGTTGTTATACTGTTTTGCTGGTACTTGGTTGTACAGGTACAATTGATATTGATTTTGTGACGAGGTATTTGATTACAGCTTTACATAGTGCTTTATTGCAGATTTCTTATCTGTGCTGTCTTACCACTGTTTATTACCACTGAGTCTGGCAGTACTCATTTTACTCTCTGCACCTTGTGTGCAGATCCAGGTACCTCTCAGCAGTGATCCGGTAGCTGTTCGAGGCGACATCTATGGAATTTACGAGGTAGCTGCAGAGTCCGCAGGACCCGATATTCCTTCCTACTGTCTTTTGATTCTTTATTGTTATTTCTTTCCGCACTTGGTATCTTGTAAACCATTATTACACTTATGTTCATTAGAGGCTCATGACTCTTGACCCTTCGGTCTACGGGAGTTGGTATATTTTGGGACTTGGTTCCCCGTTTTCGTTATATGTATCGTTGTTGCTTCGTGATTTGATATGCTTAAATGGGATAAAGCGAGCTTCTAGCTCCGTTATTGTTAATGATTGGTCAGGCTGGCTTAGCAATGTGTTGGGCGCCATCACGACCGAATTTGGGGTCGTGACAAAATCTATAGTAGAGGTTTGAGTTGAGTTCAAAGTATTAAGGTAAGTGTTTGATTTAACCCTAGTTAGAGGGATTAGAAGTTGAGTCTTATTTGCTATGTGGTAATTATCCAATATGAAGTGTAGGCATGATAAAAAGTATCTACACGTTGGTGTCTAGCATGACTGATAATATGTGAATTTTACTATATTTATACCCTAAATAATCACACTTTAATGTTGTTTTGATGATATATATGATGACAAAATGCTCTTATCAGTGTTTATCATGTGTTATAGGTACACAATAGTTGAGGAAGGCAAAAAGAGCAATTTTGGAGTTAAAAGGAGATGAAAAAGGCCATTTGTGCAAAAATCACAATTTTCACGCTTGACAACCCTTAGAGTTCAGAAAGGGGGTTTCACCGCGGTTCCACCGCGACCGCGGTGAAACCGCGGCGGTTGAAGTCTGCTGATGAAATAAAAGTTCAGAGAAG
>JASVEL010006261.1:0-41173 GCA_032618575.1 Nicotiana noctiflora
TCAATTGCCATTGACAGAACTACAAGATTCTTGTGTAGTCAGGTTCTTTCTACACACTTTACATTGAAATTTTTGACGGTTGTTGAATTGGGTACTCATGTGCATGCCTAGGAAATCTGCAAGGACTGGAGAACTAATTGAAGGACTCTAAGACCCAGAGCAAACTTTCCGGGCACGTAACAGGGTGATCAAACAACTTCAGCAATCCCAACAACCAATTAAACTAGATTTCGACATGGGAGACATGAACGACCCAAACCAACAAGCTGGGTTGAACGTATAAGAGGCGCAGGAGGCACACGATGGTGCATTATTTGACTGGGCACAACCAACTGCCATTATTGTGCTGGCGATTCAAGCCGAGTCATTCCAGATTACCAATAACATGCTACACTTATTGCAAAACAAGGGATTATTCTCTAGGACTCAGGTTGAAGATCCACAGCAGCACCTGAAGAACTTTCTTTCTATATGCAAGACACAGAGGCAACCAAACGTGACACCGGAAGCCATCAAATTATTACTATTTTCGTTCTCAGTTACAGGGGCTGCGCAGGTATGGCTAAACTCACTTCCCATAAACTCTATTGCAATATGAGATGAGTTAGTCAAGCAATTCCACAACAAGTTTCATCCACCTAACAAGACAGCTCAGCAAATTGATGAGATTGTGAGCTTCAAGCAGAAGCCAATAGAGACATTACATGAAACTTAGGGCAGATTCAAAGGTATGTTGGTTATGTGTCCTCACCATGGGGTTCCTGAACAGATGTTGGATCAAAGGTTCTACATGGGGCTTTCAGACAGTATGAAAAATATAGTAGATGCCTCAGCAGGTGGGGCTTTTCTGAGCAAGACCTGGAGAGAAGGCCAGAATTTGTTTGACAAGATGGCTCAAAACTCCGGGTGGACGACCAGGAATGCTACTATCACTCTAGTGGTACACTTTGTACCTCTGAATCCTTCCAATACTATTGAGGAGAACATGTCTACTTTATTGACAGAATTGAGCATCCTTACGAAGAAGGTGGATGAATCTGGGGTCAAGCAGCAGGTTCACATTGTAGATACTACCAATAGTGGTTTATGCACATCTTGCATTAGCCAACCCATAGGTAATCCATGGGCTGCAGACCAAGAACATCATCACCAGCATGAAGACATGAACTAAGTGGCTAATTATGGAGGGCAGCGATAGGGTTACCGGAATTGGGGTCAGCAGGCTCCACAGCAGTACAGGCCACCACAACTACAATATAATGCAGCAGGTATGAGGCCACCAAACAACATGGCTCCATATCCTAGACCTCAGAATTCAACAATCAGCAGCAGGGGTATCATCCACCTCCACCACAGCATGGGGGTAGACATGACGATGGGTTCGCCGAGTTGAAAGCAATGATGCAGTAGGTAATTGGGTCACATGCCAAAACCAATGAGAGGATAGATGCACATGACGCAACTATCAAGAATATTGAAGTACAGGTGGGCCAGATTGCTATGTCACTTAACAATCGTCCTCAAAGGACATTGCTTGCAGATACACAAACAAACCCAAAGGATCAAATCCCAAAGTAGCTGATGGCAGTTAATCTGAGAAGTGGAAGAGATCGTGATGCTAAGCAGGAAAGATAGAGGTAATTTGCAAGATGAGACACTCACTCCAGTACACATTGAACTGGATGAGTCCACCGGGTTGACAGAAGTTACAGTCCAGCCAGTAGCTGAAAGTAATGACGTGCAGCAGGGAACGGAGAAAGTAGCTGAACCGGTAGAGCAGACGATTGTGGAACATGTTATAGAGAAAGAAAAATCCCAAGTGATTGGGAAGAAGAGGCCTCCAGCCCCATTTCCCTAAAGGTTGGCCAAGCACCAGAAAGAGGAGCGATACAAGAGATTTTTCGAGATGCTCAAGCAAATCCAGGTAAACATTTCCTTAATTAAAGCTTTGAAAGAAATGACTGGGTATGCTAAGATGATGAAAGATTTGATGTCGTGGAAATTAGATTTCCAAGACTTGGTCACTGTAACTCTTACACAGACAAGTAGTGCAGTGGTCTCTAGACCCATTGCTGAGAAGCTATCTGACCCAGGTAGCTTCACTATTCCATGCACTATAGGAAACTTTGCCTTTGCTAAGGCATTGTGTGATTTGGGGGCGAGCATAAATATTATGCCCTTGGTGATCTATAAGAGGCTGGGCATCGGGATAGCCAAGCCTACTTCTATGTTATTACAGCTTGCTGACAGGACGGTTAAGCGTCCATTCAGTATATTGGATGATGTGCTCATCCATGTGGGGAAGTTTGTGTTTCCCGCTGATTTTGTTATTCTTGATAGCAAGGTGGACGAGGAAATTCCTACAATCTTAGGAAGAACATTCCTAGCCACAGGGACAACTCTGATTGATTGTGAGACCGGGAACTCAAGATGAGGCTGAATGATGAGGAGATCATATTCAACGTACAAAAATCCATGAGGCGACCTAGTGAGTTTACGAATTGCTCTCTCATTGATGTAGTAGACGTGATATTGGAGACAAATGATGTAGAATTGACAGCTGAAGATCCACTTCAGGCATGCCTGATGAACTTAGAAGAGGTAAATGGTGAAAGCTTGGCAGAGTGGGTGCTATCTCTTGAAGGTAAGGGGTTTTGGGATAAAGAGTTAGAGTTTGAACCTCTACACTTAGAAAAGAGAGAGACCCCTCCAGCAAAACCATCCATTGAAGAGCCACCAAAGCTGGAACTTAAGCCACTACCAGCTCATCTCAGGTATGAATTTCTAGGCCCTAACTCCACTTTACCTGTTATTATCTTATCTGGTTTGCTAGATGTGCAGGCTCAAAAGCTTATACAGGTACTTAAAGAATGCAAAACTGCCATTGGGTGGACCATGGAAGACATAAAGGTGATCAGCCCCACATACTGCATGCACAAGATTCTCCCGGAAGAGGGGCACAAACCTTCCAGGGAACACCAAAGAAGGCTGAACCCAAACATGAAGGAAGTGGTGAAGAAAGAAGTAATAAAGTGGCTAGACGCGGGAATTATTTTCCCAATCTCTGATAGTAGCTGGGTTAGCCCAGTTCAATGTGTGCCAAAGAAAGGTGGCATGACGGTGGTGCAAAATGAGAACAATGAATTAATCTCAACAAGAACCGTCACCGGGTGGAGGATATGCATGGACTACAGGAAACTAAATCGAGCCACCCGCAAGGACCAATTCACACTTCCCTTCATTGACCAGATGCTTGACAGGTTGGCAGGGAGGTCACACTTTTGCTTCTAGGATGGGTACTCGGGGTATAATCAGTTCCCAATAGCCCCCAAGGATAGAGTAAAGACCTCCTTCACATGCCCATATGGCATTTTTGCCTTCAGGAGGATGCCATTCGGATTATGCAATATACCTGCCACATTGCAAAGGTGCATGATGGCCATATTTACCGACATGGTGGAAGATATCATAGAGGTGTTCATGGATGATTTCTCAGTGGTGGGGAATTCATTCGATGATTGCCTTGTCAATCTGACAAGAGTGCTGAAATGGTGTATGGAGACAAACTTGGTGCTAAACTGGGAGAAGTGCCATTTCATGGTACAAGAAGGTATAGTCTTGGGGCGGTCTTGGGGCACCGGGTTTCGAGCAAGGTATTGAGGTAGACCAAGCCAAAGTTGATGTCATCGCAAAGTTGCCTCCACAAACGTCCGTCAAGGCCATTAGAAGCTTTCTTGGACATGCCGGTTTTTATCGAAGGTTCATTAAAGACTTCTCTAAAATAGCAAAGCCTCTCTGTAAGTTGCTTGAAAAAGATCACCCCTTTTTATTTTCTGATGAGTACAGGATTGCATTTGAGGAGCTGAAGAAAAGGCTCGTCACAACACCAATCATTATTGCCCCCAACTGGGAGCAACCATTTGAGCTTATGTGCAATGCAAGTAACCATGCAGTGGGGGCAGTACTTGGCCAGCGGAAGGACAAGCTGATGCATCTAATCTTCTATGCTAGTAGAACATTGAGTGGAGCACAGTTGAATTACATAGTGATGGAAAAGGAAATGCTGGCGGTGGTGTTCACGTTTGACAAGTTGAGGTCCTACCTCATAGGATCCAAGGTAATAGTATACACTGACCATGCAACACTAAGGTACTTAATTGAAAAAAAGGACTCTAAGTCGCGCCTAATTCATTGGGTGTTACTTCTGCAAGAGGTCGATCTTGAAATCCATGACCATAAGGGCACCAAAAATCAAGTCGTTGATCACTTATCACAACTTGAAGAAGCTGAAATTGTCAAAGAGAGTGGAGAAATTCTGGAAACATTTCCTGACGAGCAGCCTCTCGCTACCACTCTCCTTGAAGCACCATGGTATGCAGATTATGCAAATTACCTGGCTAGTGGTATTGTTCCTCATGACCTATCATCGGTCCAGAGGAAAAGAGTTTTTTGTGAAAGCCAACTTTATTATTGGGATGAGCCCTATGTGTTTAGGATATGCCTTGATAACATGATCCGGAGATGCGTCCCTGAGATCGAACAATCTTCTGTTTTGTAGGCGTGTCATGCTTCAGCATATGGTGGCCACTTCGGAGGAGTTTGAACAGCTGCCAAGATACTTGAGGCCGGTTTCTACTGGCCAACGATATTTAAAGATGCATACTTGTGGGTGAAAGGGTG
Organism: Nicotiana noctiflora; assembly: GCA_032618575.1. Lineage (NCBI taxonomy): Eukaryota > Viridiplantae > Streptophyta > Magnoliopsida > Solanales > Solanaceae > Nicotiana > Nicotiana noctiflora. Next base: position 4,681 of record JASVEL010006261.1, read on the forward strand.
TAATGAATGTCAACGTACCGGGAACATCTCCCGGCGTCATGAGATGCCAGTGAACCCAATCCAACAGGTGGATGTCTTTGACGTTTGGGGGATAGACTTCATGGGTCCCATTGTCAGCTCCTATGGCAATAAGTACATTCTTGTTGCTATAGACTATGTGTCCAAATAGGTGGAAGCGGTAGCATTACACACCAACGATGCTAAGGTGGTGGTGGGATTTCTAAAGAAGAACATTTTCACACGTTTTAGGATGCCAAAGGCAATCATTAGCAAAGGGGGCACTCATTTCTGCAGTCGGGCATTCGAGAAATTGTTGGCTAAATATGATGTAAAGTACAGGGTGGCTACTCCATATCACCCGCAGACCAGTGGGAAAGTTGAAGTCTCCAACAGGGAGATAAAGAGTGTATTGACAAAGACAGTGAACGCCACGAGAACCGACTGGTCCAGGAAGATCGATGATGCATTATGGCATACATGACAACTTTTAAGACACCAATCGGCATGTCACCATACAAGTTGGTGTTTGGGAAAGCTTGTCACCTACCCGGTTAACTTGAGTACAAGGCATGGTGGGCACTCAAGCAATTAAATCTCAGCTGGGATGAAACGGGTAAATTAAGAGTCACCTGATTACATGAGATAGAAGAATTCCAGTATCTGGCTTTCGAGAGCACAAGATTATACGAAGAGAGGATGAAGCGACTACATGACCAGAATATCATAGAGCGCAACTTCAAACCTGGGGAAAAGGTACTTCTATATAACTCAAGGTTACGTTTGTTCCCGGGCAAATTGAAATCAAGATGGTCTGGCCCATTTCGGGTGATAGAAGCATTATAGTCTAGCGTTGTGGACATACAAACTATAGATGGCTCTCGCACTTTAAATGTCAATGGACAGCGGTTGAAATTATATGTTGGCATGGATGACATCAATAAGAAGGTTGAATTGCGGTTGGATGAACCTCAAAGGTCTAGCGAGCCTTGAAATGCGCTAAGTTGAGTCGTGCTGCGACGTTAAATCAGGCGCTACGTGGGAGGCAACCCACAAAATTGTTGTGAGTGTAAATCATTATAGTTAGTCTATACAAATAAATAAATAAATAAATAAATAAATAAATAAAAACTGCTGCTGCCCAGGCAAAAAATTCAGAGGCACTGTTTCACCACGGTAGATTGGCCCCTCTGAACCTTCTGCTTCGCGGTTCCACCGCGACCGCGATGGACCGCACGCAGAATTGGGCAGGGCGGATAAAATTTTAAAATTTTCAATTTCCCCCCCCCCCCCTTAAAACCCTAACTCAAATAATTCCCCCACTTCCCCTCATAATTTCAGCCGACACCCCCCCCCCCCTTCTTCTCTCTCTAAAACACAAATTCTTCTCCTTCTCTCTACCAAAATCATCTCAAATTCTCTCCTTTTTCCCCCACCACTTCTTCAACTTCATCAATCACCACTCTCCCTTCCTTCCCTCTATTTACAAGTAAGAATTTCTTTTTCTCTTTAATTTTTGTAGTTTAATTAGTTCAGTAGACTTTATTTATAGTAATTGCTTAAACCCATTCTAGGCTTAGTGTAAAATATGTTTATATGCCCTATTAATTTAGTATTAATGTTGTATAATTGATTTTTGGGATTTTGGTGTTAATTAAATTTGTTGGGTCTCCATTGTGTTGAATTGTGATTTTTATGGTGGTTTGGAGACCCAAATTGGTGGTTGAATTAATTGGTATTGTTTTGGGCCAAGGTTTGGCCAAATATGTTGTAGTATATGATTGTTGTAATTTTAGGGGAAATAGTGCTTAGGTTTGGGTTGATTGTGGTTGTATATAATTGGAGATGGTGTATGAATATGTGGGTGAGGTTGGAATGCCAAAATAAGTAGGTGTGGGGTGCACTAGGTAGACTTGGTGAAATTATTGGAAACAAATATGGTCAAAAGTAGGGGTATGGTAGGTTAGCACTAAAGGAAGTAACTTTGTAGTCCACTGAGGGTGAAGTCTGAGTAACCAACCGATGTACTAACGTAATGAAAATTTTTGGTTGCTTCTTTTGTGCAGGATTATGGTCCCCAAAAGATCCAGGAATGCTGCAAGCTCGTCTAGGCAGCCGACCTATGACGAGTCTCGGTTCGCGTGCGAGGAAGCTGAAGCTGACTTTCATGCCAAGACTACTAAAGCTTGGCTACATGAGATTGCCATTGATAGGATGGCTCTTCGGGCTGAAAAGCCCATGTACGAGGAGATCAGACGTCGGGAGATGGAATTCTTGTTTGATGAACCTACCCTTGTCAACAAGATGCTCGTAAGGGAGTTCTATGCGAACGCAACCTACAGCATGGCCAGGACTATCTTCGTCATAGGTAAGTATGTTTGGGCCAAAGAGCCTACTATTTGGAAGGCTCTGAGACTGCCCGCTTTTTCTAGTGATGTGGACTTCTACCACGACAAGCCAGGTGTCACTTGGGACACCATGATAGTGGCCTTGTGTGTCAATGGTTGTCCTATCTGGATCAAAGACCAAATAACTCTTAATTCTAATAGCTTCACTCATATTGCCAAGTGCTGGTTTACGGTCGTCTGTAACCATTTTCTGCCCTCTAGCAACACAACCGATGTTAACTTTAATCGGGCATTGCTGACATGGTGCTTTTTCACCCAGCGGGACGTTGATATTGCCCGCTTGATAGCTGACGAGATGGTGCTGAGGGGACCCCTCACATCCAAGGGATTTTACTTCCCGTCTCTAGTCACTTCTTTGTGACTCTCCCAACGGACTCCTGTATTACCTACGAATGGTGAGCTTCCTCAAAAAGCTCCGTTTAAGGATTCTTTTATCCAAGTGGGTAGAGGCACCGACCCCATTGACATAGATGACGAGGATGAACCTGTCCCGCAGATCCACTGACTCTACTGGCCCTTCGAGGCACGCTCATTATGGAGCTGGCCTATCCAGGTCCCAGTCCACTAGACCTATGCTTAGGTCATTGGAGGAGGAGGTTGCGGATCTATGCACCTCCGTATGCGGCCTGCAAACGCGCATGGACGCGATGTCTCAGAGGCAATCTAGGTCTGAGAACCGGTTCATGGCATGGTTCCGAGCTCTGGGTCGTGCATGCAATGTCAACCCCGCCACCGTCTCCGACTCTGAGTGAGTCACGGGTAAGTTTTCTCACCCTCCTATGCTTTACATTGATTATTATGTCATGAGGACATGTCATGATCTTAAGTGTGGGGTGGGAGACTTATCTTGTATTGTATATTGTACATAGTAGATTTAGCTGTAAATTATATTAGCTGGCTTGGACCGATGATGGACACTTGGCGACGGCTTTCTTAAGGGTCTAAGTCAGAATAAAAACACAAAAAAAATCAAAAATTTGAAAAAAATCCAAAAATATGAGTAGAGGGCTCTTCCTGATGACGGACTATTTGGACAAGTACTCTTGAGGGAAGTAGTCCATGTAGGAATTTTTATTTCTTTTCATTTCTTTTCTAGGTAGTGTATCACCTCCCCCTTGGTTTTTATTTTGACCACGGTTCTTTTCCAAGGGTATTTATTGAACCGGGTTAGGTAGATTTTTCTTTTTAGGATTAAAGGTTAAAGGTTAACTTGTAACCCCAAGGATGCAGATTAGCAACTTGAGAGTATATGATCTAAGCTTGACTGTAGATTCTAAGATATGCCTTAAATTGCACAATACAGCTTGCTTGAACGTTGATAGGACTCTATAGATTAACTTGATTCTAAATGAGTTGCATGCTAAGTGTGTGTGAGCTTTTACCTGCATTATATGTTTTACATGATACCTAGAACTTGCCATGTGTGTGTTCAAAGTGAAATAGAAATTGTTTAGTTATAAAGATGATAGAGGCAATTCTTTATGTAACCTCATAAATCAATAAACTGTGAAATCACATGTACAAAGTATCCTAGTTAATCCCTTTGAGACTAAAGCCTATTCTTTGATAACCCTTGAATGTTCATAAAAATCTATATCATATAATGTTCTACTTTACCTCCTAGAAGCACTTGTGTTGTAACGAATATGATAAAGTCTAAGTGTGGGGTGAAGAGAAGTTGAAAAAGGGAAAATCAAGAATGAATGGTAGAAAATGGTGAACTGGCAAAATGCTGTAAATGCTTTACAAAGCAATGAAAAAAAATCAATGTATATATGTAAAATAGAAAGACCAGTTACACCAACAGAAAAATGGGGATTAAAAGTGAATAAAAGGTGAAGGAATGTTTAGGGGAAGAATAATGAAAAAACTTAAAAGGAAGTTGTGAAAAGCAAAAGTGCTTAGGGAGGTTAGCCACTATAACCAAAAGTATCCTACCCATCCCATAGCCTACATTATAACCCTTAAATACCTCTTGATCTGTGATTGAATAACTCGATTACTGGAGTATTACACTAGGGGCAAGCCTATGGAGTATCTGTATGCATATGAATGCTCTTTGTTGAGAGTGAGTGAAATCTTCATACATCTATAAGTTCCATGTTCTAAATTGCTTATGTGTGGGAACTTCTCTCAATATAATTGTGTGAGTGCATGTGACTCTGGAAGAAAAGGGTAAATTTGCAAGTCTGCGATAATAATTTGAGTAAGCAATAATGTGCTGGCATTTAAGTTTACAGTTGGGTAAGGATTGTGCATGTCTTATGTTAATCATGAAAGATAACTTTTGTGACATATTTTGGGGGAGACATTAATAAAATTGGCCTAAAGTGTGATTAAGGTTGCTCGAGGATGAGCAAAGGTTTAAGTGTAAGGTATTGACAATAGATGAATTTGACTATATTTATGCCCTAAATAATCATACTTTATTATTGTTTTGATATTGTTTATGATGACAAAATGCTTTAATTAATGTTTTTAGTGTGTTATAGGTACACATTAGCTAATGAAGACTAAAGGAGCAGTTTTGGAGTCATAAGATGGTGAAAGGGCCAAGTATGGAACAAGTTAGGAGTTTGTGCTGAAAAACAGCTTGAAGACAACACTGTTCTGCCGCGGTTCCATCGCGATCGCGGTAGAAGAGCCCCACGGAAGATTTTGAAATTCAGAGGACTTGATCCACCACGGTTGGCCCGCGATCGCGGTCGGACCGCGGTGGAAGCAGAGATTTTGAGGGCCAAATTTGTCAAAACGTAAATTATGTAACCTAAACCCTATATTTAATATTAGGATTCGCCCAAGAGAGGCAAGTATTGTATTATTCACTACTTTCGCAAGCAAACTAGTAAGAGAGAACTCTCTCAACATCTTTCTTTCTTTTACATTGAATCTTTGATTATGAATTCTATTATCTATCTTGTTTCTTTGATTATGAGTAGCTAAATCTTTATCTAAGGTTTTGATGGAACCTATTGATTGATGAACTTCTGGGTTATGTGATTACAAATTGTTAGTTAGATTTCTATTTGTTCAACTTCATTCTTGTTGTAGTTAATTGATAAGATCCTCAATTAGCTGTGCCTATTTAATGTGCATAACTTGGAAAAGAGTGCATATTTAGGTAATTGTTGAACAACACCACACCTAGATTATTGGAGGAATCTATAATTGTAGGCGTAAAGGCAGGGTGAGGAATAACGAAACCTTAGGTGCAATCTAAAGTGAACTATTCAAATTAAAGCTAGCTAGGGTAGCTCGAAAGAGTGCAATAGTAAATTATTGTAATTGCTCGGGAGAGAATTACGGTAGAAATAGTGTTCATGATTGATAGAATAATATTGACAATTTGTATGAGCATAAACAGAAGGGATTTCATCAATAGGAGAAATCAATACCTTAGTCTTTCTCTTTATTCTTTAATTCACATTCAGTTATTTCCTTCAATTCTGTAGTTTCTTGCAAAAGTTAGTTAGTACAAATCATACGCAATTATATTCAAAAGTTTGGGAAGCTGATTCAGGAGCATTATTGGGTTTTGGAAGTTGAAATTGATAGTTTAATTCTCTGTGGGATCGACTCTAGACTTAATAGACCAGATTATATTGATAGCGACCGTTGTTTGGGCATGAATCACGTAGCTGGATCAAAGTCATAGTCGACACGGGCCTCACGAGCCTTTTGACGGGCTTCTTCATAAGAGGCTTCAAGTACAATGTCGACCTCCCACAGTCTCTTGTACACTTCAAGTTGAGCCTCGGCAAACATCTAAAGATCACGAGTCGGACCAAAAGAGGCAGCCTGATCCCTCAAGAGCTGGTTCTCGGCCTCTAAGGCCGTAATCCGATCCGCCATAGTTTGGGCATCCCGTTCATAGACGCCAATGAGTTCCTCCGGCATTCCATCTCGAAAGGCTGCAGCAGCCCTCTCCAGCTCCTGTCCATGTTCAGGAATGCGGTCCGCCGCCTCCAATGTTCCGACCCTCGATACAGTGTCCCTCTCCTGCAACCTCAAGACAGCAGCCTCGTCTCCTAAATGACCACCTGCCTGGTCAAAGTTTCAAAGGCCTCTGCCGCCTTGGCCCGATCTTGGCATCCCCTCTCAGCAGCAGCCCTTCTTTCGGCTTCCATCTCCTCATCTTTACAATGAAGCTACTCCTCAAGAGTATTAACCCTGCCAAGGGTCTGCTGCATTTAAAGTTCTCACCTCGCAAGCTCTTCGACGAGACCCCGATTCCGGGGGTCGTTCCTCATGCGGTCACGCATCCCGCAGCATCGGTCACGATAACGATGGTACTTCTCCAGCGCCCGCGAGCAAATACCAACGGACGTTAGCCTGGCGGATGCTCTCCACCTCCAACAAAAATAGCTACAAGAACGAAGCAATAATCATAACAAAAATCAACCAAGTGAAACAAAGAGAAACTAAATCACCACACGTACCGTCAGGCCCTACGCGGCCGCCTCCCCCATCAGCCCAAAATTTGAGATGCCCTTCAACGACATGCTCTCCGCCTCCATGCATAGAACCTCGAACAACGGCACTAGATTCTCCTCTTGAAGTAGCAAGTTCTTGTCAGTAGGGATCTTAACGTAACGGAACTACCCTTCCACATGCACCGTTATGCGAGTATGACCGTCCTAAAGCATGCGGACATCGTCAGGGTCCAGGTCGGACTCAGAGTCAGACCCTTCACCTACGGTGCCCCTCCCTCTGTCCGCCGATCGAGAAGTCGAGGATCCCGCCATAGCTAATACAATGGCGCCTGATTCTCCATCCAAAGCAGTTGCTGAGGAACTTCCTCCCCTCTCAGCAACTGAAACTGATGTTTGAATCACCGAAGCGATAATGTCACCATGGCCTGAGCAGCATTTCCGGAGGAACTGCTTGCCATTTTTTAATCAAAGAGATGGGAAAGAAGTAAGAATCAACGAAGGAAGATGAAGATTATAACAGGCCGAAGAGCAAGAACAATGATGAACTGACTAAGCGAAGAAAGTTCTTCAGAGATTTCTCTTAAGAAAATTACGAAACATGAGAAACTAACACCTCAACCCCTTATTTATAAGCGACACAAGTGGCTCTCACGAATTCCAATAGTCATCATTAATTGCTTGTCCAACTGCAAAACGGTCCGATTCTACAGAAACATGCGTTATAATGATAGAACTCCATGAAGAGGCTTTTTAGTCACCAACTGGAGCTTCGCCTTCGAAATGGTTATAATGATCTAAGAATGTTCCGGGTAACGTCCTGCGTATTTCCAAAACTTTGGACATCGCCAAAACACATGGTAAGTTAGTTTATACTCCCCCTGGGCATGACCATTAAATAACATCGATACCATACAAACATAATGGTCGTCGAAAAAATAATCACGGCTATCTCCAAAGAAAAAAAGGCTGCGACCACCCCTATGGTATAGACAGTTACGACCATCCTCTCATATGAACGGGCAGCTACGTCCATTCGTAACATATACGCGGCTACGACCCTCTCCCGAGAGCAATCATTTAAGATCTTCGACAACATGCAACCAGGGTTACCAACTCGACTCCATCACGGCTAAGGCCGTTCACCATTGTATCTCTAGTATCTAAACGGCTAAGGCCGTCCATAGTATTGAGTCCTATCACCATCTCCAGTATATAAGCGGCTAAGGTTATCCATAATGTTAAGGCCTATGTCCATCTCCAGTATATAAGTGGCTAAGGTCGTCCACAGTCTTAAGGCAATGGCCATCTCCAGTATGTAAACGGCTAAAGCCATCCACAGTATGAAGGATATGGCCATCTCCAGTATGTAAACGGCTAAAGCTGTCCACAGTATTGAGGCCTATGGCCATCTCTAGTATATAAGCGGCTCAGGCTGCTCACATTATTAAGGCTACGGCCATTCCTAATGAATAGCTGGCTACGACCATCCTCAACATGTATGCAAGGGACTCGACTACGGTCAAAGTTACTCGCATGGTCAAGGTTATCAACACAGAATGACTAAGGCCATTCACGTCAATGGCATAATCTCCCACATAAAAGCGGCTAAGGCCATTATTGATCTAGACCGAAACTGCTTCCAAATAAGTCTGCTCATTGAGCTCGGTCAAGGAACGACCTCGATAAGAGGAGGGACAAACTGTATGGCTCAAAATATGACCTCGAGATAATTAAAGAGATTAACTATGTCCTAAGCTAATTCAAAGTTAATAAATGGTATGACCACTTATTAACTATGATACCTAATTATCAGCTAATTCGATCATTAAGGCTACGGCCTATCCGCCATCGTAAGGACAGAACCTTAGTATAGTCATAGTCGTCAATGCTACCTCACGCATCTTATGTCTATAAATACTAAGAGAAGGAACCCTAGAAGGGGGACTCCTTCTTCTTCTTCACCACTACTCCCAAGAAAGGGAGAACACACAGCAATACCCCCATATTGTGGGAAAAAGAAACATCATTGTAAAGCTTTGAACCTCTTTATTGAGAGACAGACCAAACCAATATCATCAACAAAAGATCTTTACATATTTCTTTCTAATGAATAACACTTGTCTCTTGTATTTTCCATTTGGTCTCTCGATTATTACGATCTGCTATGATTGGCCCTCAATCTATTTTCATTGTTTTATGCTTGCAAAATATGTGATAACTTCGAGCTAAACAATCTTCTCTTATGAAAATGACTAGTGTTTCTTGTCTCCAAGAAGAAAAATTAAAGTCATATTTCATCATAAGAGGGTAAATGAACATTTAGTTGGGAGAAAAGGTCCACACAGTGCATGTATTTGGATATTTTGATTCAGTATTTTGGTAGTCAGTCGGTACATTAAAGGGGAGTTTAGTGAGGCAAAACAACACAACTTGGTGCACAGGAAATTTTGTATTCACGCAAGGTCAAGACAGTTTGACAAGGGTGTTGTGTAGGGAGAAAAAAGCGTTGTGTTGGTAGAATAGTCATTCTAAATTCATTTGTTTCTTTTACAATATTGTATTTACTGCTCACTTATTAGGGGGATTCATCTACGTTTTCTATTTTTTGTTTTTTTTTAATTTTTATAACTATCTAGCATTTAACCTCTATTGACATGATTAATTCAGATTCGAGATACATTAAAAGGAAGTTTCTGTTTGACTAAAAGTTATCGAATACTTTTCAAGCAAATCAATCGAAATCATTCAAGGGGTAAATTATAGCCAATCATAATTAATCACTGAATTAGAAGGAAAATTTGAGATATGTAAGTAATCAATTGAGAAATAATACAAACAGAGTTTTATTCATCATAGTAGCTTGACCTGCCTCTACTTGAAGATGTTCAGGATCTTACATTGATCTTGTTTATCGCCCCATTTAAGGAACATATTGTTCTATTTTTGTCTATTCGGAATTGTGTAGAAGAAGAACCCCCCTGGAGGTCTCTCTCTTGGTATTCATAGCTTCAAGCTTTGCGAGCTGGTCACGAGTTGGCATCGTTTTTGGTTGTGGAGACGTCCCTTTGTTCATCTTAAGGACAGCTGTCATAAGTCAAAAGTCAATAGCGTTGACCATTTACTATAAATTTTTCACAATGGGGTTGACCCCCGCCATCATATGGTCAAATTTCTACCAATACAGTTAGTCGCTCCATTCGTCGAGGTCGTCCCCGGGTCAATTTCGGCGGACGGATAGAGCGACATGATCGGGAAGAGCTGGACTCGTCTTTCATTTATTAATGGTGTTAAGAACTCCAAAATAATGTTTCGGAACTGAACCATTGGTTGGTAAGTGGAGCGTCACTCTGCGCGGTCGTCCATAATGGCGCACGTTTTCACGAAACTAAATCAATTTGTGGTCGGTCATGTATTAATGGAGATTGGTAGGTTCCGTGCAGGCAGAGTCTGTTATTTATAACTAGAGAGGATATGTCATTCTGCTCTTTACACATTCATTGTTCTTCTAAGAGAATTCTCGAGAAGCCATTTCTTTTGTTAAATCACATTTTTTCATATTCTTTCGATCGTTATCATCATTGATTTCTTCATTTCTCCCATTAAAGTTCTTCTTTATCTTGCTTGTGAATCAATTATGGCAGGAACTTCCTCTCGCGGCAATCGTCTGGCTTGTTATCCGGTGGTTGAAAATTCCGCTTAGGCAAATGAAGGATTAGAGTTGGTAGAAGGTGAAGAAGTTCCTTTGGTCAATGAAGTTCTACCTCGAACAAGAAATCAAGTGATGGATTTTAGTGCACCAAGGGCATGGAACAGGGGGCATTGCTTCTCTAATAGGGGAAGTGGGGATATCCCAGATGCGGGAGCAGTGGGGTGTCCCACATTATGTCGAGATAGCGATTGCGAAGACAGAGGATAGGGTACAAATTGACCGTTGAGGGTATTACTCGTTCTACGCTTATCCCTTCCAGGTGGGGTTACACTCCTACTCCCAATGTTGGTTATTGACTTCTACCACTATTATGAGGTGTGCCCGGCCCAAATTTCTCCTTACCTCTACAAGTTTCTTCTCATGTTCATCAAGTACGTGGAGCTAGCCGCTAGAGAGGTCACTCTGAGGCTTGTGCTTAGTCTCTTTACTCCCCAAAATATCTGCGGCACCATGATCCATGCACGCCCACGAGGATCGAGGGGTTTGATGGTTGGACTGGACGACGAGGTCAATCATTGTTCCTTTGAAAATATTTTCTATATTTAGACTGGACACTTGGTGGCGGACCCGAACGGGTTTCCATAAGTTTGGAACTTTGCATGTAAGACTTCATTCCTTACTGGGCGACCACTCTATTTTGACTTTCTTTATGCTTTGTGTTTATGGTTATTGATTTACCTTAATATTTTACAGCTGAAAAATTGTTGCTGCCTCCTTTGGAGGGGATCCGGGACTAGGTCAAGGCTGTGCTTCCTCATACTGTGGGCATTCGCACCTGGGCGACTTTCTAGGAGAGACATGGTCGCAGGCCCGTGAAAGGTGGAATATCGGCCCTTTCTCTTTTCTGTTTTATTTTGTTTTGACTACGCTTATTGATTCATTTGTTCATTGTGCCTAAGGAGAACACGCCACGTCAAAGCTCCTCAATTGGCTTTTCGTCAGCCGAGTGCAATTGCCAGGCTAGCTGTTATGCATGTGCCTCGCCCAGTACCAAGGGAGGCATCGGTTGAATCGTCAGCGGTCGTGTTCCCAACACGGGCTACGCTACAAGATGAGAGGTCATATAGGCTCGTCCGTTCTCGGACAGGCTCACCTTCAAATGGGGAGGAGGATAGTCCCTCACAGAGGTGGCGAGTGGCATTTGTGTCGGCTCCTCCATCGGTGATCAACTTGGATTCTCCCCCGACGGATTCGGAGAGTGGTGTGGTTGTGGCGCTTGCTCATGAGGAGAGGGAGTTGGTTGGAGTTGCCCCTGTTAGCTCTAGCTAAGGGAATGTTGTTGCCTTGATGACCCCGCCCGAAGTTCCTGTTGTCGAGGTGGATGGTCGATCCTTACAGGCCACCATCGAGACCTCTGATGTACCATTGTTGGCCACGCCGAGTTTCTCTGCACCATCGGTGGTAGAGAGGGGTAAGGACGCGGTGGAGGACGAGTATGAGTCTGAGTCCGCTTTAGACCCTGACGACATGCGTATGTTTGAGGAGGGTATTACCAATTATATGGTGCACGTAGGGGGCCTGCCTGTTTTATTAAGGTTCCCTCATATTTGAACTTACTAACTGAAGGAAATAACTTGGTGTCGCAGTTTGAGTTTGTTGTGTTCGGAGGCCGAGAATGCGTCTTTGAGGAGCGTTTCAGATATTGAAGTGATGGATAAAGTGGCCTTGATGGGCCTGAGGGTATGTAGTACGTTCCCAATTCTTTCTCTCCTTTTTTTGTCTTAGCTTTTGCCTCAGCTTGACCTTCCCTTTGTTTTGCAGACTTACTTGTTAGAGGTGGAGAACATCCGCAGAGCCAACGTGAGCTCGAGGATCTTCCTACAGATGATGGGAAATTATCGTTATTATCATGGTCGGCGCTGAGGGTTGCACGAGCGTTTGAGGAATGATTCTTGCAATCGGTATTTGGGCGAGAAGTTGGTGAGATGGGACCAGTAGTTGTTGCAGACATTTGGCAGTAAAAGTGCTCATGAAGAGAAGACTCGTCAGAATGATGAAGAGCTTAATATGGGAAAAGGAATTGCAGCTGAGTGTGCGCACCTGCAGGGTAAGTTGAGGGAGATGGAATTAGAGGTGGAGCAGAACCGTGTTAAAGCAGCGGAGGCAGCAACAGAATGGTGCGGGAAACTGGCGGCTCTGGAAGGCGAGGTTGCTGCCTTAAAATTTCTGGAAAGGGGTGCTTCGTTGAGGGCTGGGGCGTTAGAGGTGTCGATTCGCGTGCACAAGTCCCGGCTTGAGTCGGAGACGGAGACAATAGCCCTTAAAGAGGCGGCGCTCGAGGAGTGGATTGGTGTTCTTGAGCAGGAGGCCCAAGTTATGTTGGATCGGATTGCGGCCTTGGAAGAAGTGAACCGGCAACTGTAGAACCAAGCTGGTCTATCACATACTTCTATTTCCTACCAGGCTCATGAACTTTGGGTCTACATCAAAGCTCAACGGGATGTTTACAAGAACTTGTTGGAGGCGGGTATTGTGACCGAAGCCGTCTTTGAGGTGGCATACGAGATATCTCGTGAAGCTCATGCTGACTGTGGTTATGATATGGCGACACCCGAGGCTGATAAAGGCGTGAGTGTAGGCGATGGTGGCACCAAGTAAAAAAAGGGACTTGTCTTGTTGTTTTTTTTATTTTGTTCTTTGGTTGGTGCTCGGTTGTTTCTTGTTGTTTCTTTTTATTTTTCTTTATTGTGTTGACCGACCGGGGCCGGGTGTAAGGGGGGAGTACTCGTGCTCTTAACGTTGTAGATAAATGTACTCTCTTTTCCTTCATTTGTCTCGTGCTTTACTTTGTGTCTTCCATTCCTCTCCTTTTCTTTTTTGAATATGTTTGAAGAGACGACTTGCCCTTGAATTCGATCGGGGTCATCGTGATTGATTTGGATTGATAATGATTTTTAGCTCTTTGACTCGACATGAACGGGGAGGGGTGGTCTCTTGTAGTGACATCACTTAGCTTCTCTTCGCCCTAGCCTCAGTTCGGCTGAGGTCGCACCTAATAAATTTGATAGAGAAGGCACTTAGCCTGAGCCGCAGTTTGACTGAGGTCGAACCTAATAGATTTGATGGCGAAGGCACTTAGCCTAAGTCCTAGTTCGACTAAGGTCAAACCTAATACATTTGATGGCGAAGGCAGTTAGCCTGAATCCTAGTTCGACTGAGGTCCAACCTAGTACATTTGATGGCGAAGGCACTTATCCTGAGTCCTAGTTCGACTGAGGTCGAACCTAATACATTTTGAGGGCGAAGGAACTTAGGCTGAGTCCTAGTTTGACTGAGGTTGAACCTAATACATTTTGAGGGCGAAGGCACTTAGCCTGAGTCCTAGTTCGACTAAGGTCAAACCTAATAAATTTGATGATGAAGGCACTTAGCTTGAGTCCTAGTTCGACTTAGGTCGAACCTAATACATTTGGAGAGAAAAGGCACTTAGCCTGAGTCCCAGTTCGACTAAGGCTGGACCTAATAAATTTGATAGTGAAGGCATTTAGCCTGAGTCCTAGTTCGACTGAGGTCGAACCTGATACATTTGATGGCAAAGGCACTTAGCTTGAGACCTAGTTTAACTGAGGTCGAATCTAATACATTTTGAGGGTGAAGACACTTAGCCTGAGTCCTAGTTCGACTGAGGTCGAACCTAATAAATCTGATGGTGAAGGCACTTATCCTGAGTCATAGTTCGATTGAGGTCGAACCTAATACATTTTGAGGGCGAAGACACTTAGTCTGAGTCCCAGTTCGACTGAGGTCTAACCAAATAAATTTGATGGCGAAGGCACTTAGCCTGAGTCCTACTTCGACTGAGGTCAAAGTTAATACAATTTGAGGGCGAAGTCACTCAGGCTGAGTCCTAGTTCTACTGAGGTTAAACCTAATAAATTTGATAGCGAAGGCACTTAGGCTAAGTCCCGGTACGATTGAGGTCAAACCTAATACATTTTGACGGCGAAGGCACTTAGCATGAGTCCCAATTCGACTGAGGTCAAACCTAATAAATTTGATGGCAAAGGTACTTAGCGTGAGTCCCAGTTCGACTGAGGTCGAACCTAATACATTTTGAGGGCGAAGACACTTAGCTTGAGTCCCAGTTCGACTGAGGTCAAACATAATAAATTTGATGGCCAAGACACTTAGCCTAAGTCCCGATTCGTCTAAGGTCGAACCTAATACATTTTGAGGGCGAAGACACTTAGCCTGAGTCGCAGTTCGACTGACACCACGTTAGGGGTAAAGGAAATGCCTCATACTTCTGTTCTGAGGGAGAGGGGGGCTTCTTCATCTTGTTTGGTTGTTTTCGGATCTTAGTTTCCTTTGATGCATTATAGTATTATGAGCTCGATGTGCTTCCTTTAGTCTGTTTGAGTTGGATTGCTTTCTCCTTCTTCTTTTTTGACGTTCCTTTGGCTTCTATTCCAAGGAGAAACTATGTGATTTCGTTAGGAAATCCCCACGGACGGCGCCATATTGTTTGACTGAAAGTTATCGAATACTTTCTGAGCACATTAATTGAGATAATTCAAGGGGTAAATCATAGTCATTCATAATTAATCACCGAATTAGAAGGAAAATTTGAGATATGTAAGTAATCAATTGAGGAGTAATATAAACGGGGTTTTATTCATCATAGTAGCTTGACCTGCCTCACCTTGAAGAGGTTCAAGATCTTACATTGATCTTGTTTATCGCCCCATTTAAGGAGCATATCATTCTATTTTGTATATTCAGAATTGTGTACAAGAAGAAACCCTCCCCCTCCCCCTTGGAGGTTCTCTCTCTTGGTGTTTATACCTTCAAGCTTTGTGAGCTGGTTATGTGCTGGCGCCGTTTTTGGTTGTGTCGACGTCCCTTTGTTCATCTTAAAAACAAATGTCATAAGTCAAAAGTCAATAATATTGACCATTTATTGTAAGTTGACCAGGATAGAATTGACCCTCTTACTATGGTCAAATTTCTACGGATACAGTTTCATTCATAGACTCGAACCAAACTCAATCTAAAGATGGTGTTGTCGGAATCTTTGGGAAAAAATTTAAATATGCCAGGGAACTTAACAAAACAATTCACACGTGCCATTCGTATGAGGACGTGAGAGGGTTAGTATGTGAAGGAGGGTTTCAACAATGTCACGTCGCAAAATTTGGTAATAATTAGAGATAAGATGAGTGGACATATGTTTAATATTCCTTCCTCCACTTTAATTGATTTTTGACTTTTTATTTATAATTCAAATTATTTAATTTTTTCACATATCAACAAGAAATTTTGTTTTAAAGTTACTCTTGAAGTAAAATTTTTTAGAATATTTGTTATACTTTTTATTGAATAAATTAAAAAAAATAGTAAAAATTGACATGACCATTTTTATCTTTAATTAATATTAAAAGTAAGTGTCTTAATACGTACATAAACAAGTGAAAAATAAATTGAAGTAGATTGGACTTCGGAGGAAGTAGCATATTTGAGCTTTTCCCCATATTTTTTTTTGGACTTGTTAATTTTGTGTACTTTCTGACGAAGCACCAGAATCTGATTAATTGAAGAGAGTTAGTATTAATAGTAGAGGACATAGTATTTCCTTGGAAACATTACTCTTACCTTTTCGGGTGTTTCAAATCTTTCACTTTAGAATTGATTTGATTATTCATATCTGATTTTAGCAGTCGTTTCTCATGTGTGTTGAACCGTGACTGTGAGTGCTTGTCAGAAATAAGTATGGCCTAAGTACTGCTTCATGTCAGACCTTTTTATATTATAGAAAGCACATTAAAAAAATAGTATTAAATTTTATAAAAAAAAGATTTATTATAAATAAATTATTCCTAATTAAATATTTAATATGAAGAATAAGAAAATATTTTAGGGATATGCACGTTAAAATCATCTTGTAAAAGTAAATTCAATTCTTTTTTAAACTAAAATAAAAAATAAATTAAACACAAATTGTGATGAATTGTATTGATTTTCCCTTCCAAGGAATTGAACTTTTTTGTTTCATTGGGAACGGAAATATTTATACTACTAGCAATTTATTGGTTTTGGATTAGTTCACGTGCAGTTAATGTTTTTTCATCGAAAAGGGGACAATAAATCCAGCCATGATAGATACAAGTACATATGATTAGGGGTGTTTGTGGTTTGATTTGGATCGATTTTTTTCTAAAAGAAAATCAAACTAAGTAAGTCGGTTTTTCAATTATTAGATTCAAACCAAACCAATTAAGTTAATTTTTTTTGATTCGGTTTATATTGGTTTTTCGGTTATTTGTCGGTTTTTTCTTAAATATAAAACATACACTTTCAAATACATATTCCGACGATCATATTTTCAACGTAATACTATCAAATTAATTGACCTTTGAGAAATTTATTATTTACCAATATATATTGATGATAATTGAATCAAATAATGATGAATAATTTAAGGATCCAATAAAAAATATGTTATTTTTAACACGAAATAAATTCTTACACTAAACAAAAGAAAACTACCAATCAAACTAGAATGTAAAGGTAAAAAACTATATTAAAAGTGCAATCTATTAATATTTACCATAAATATTTTGAATTTTGTATAACCTATATATATATATATATATATATATATATATATATATAGGTGTAATAATAAATTTAAAATAGATACTCCTATAGTTGGTTTGGTTCGATTTTTTTCTGATTAAAACAAAAACCAAACCATATTTGATCGGTTTTTTAAATTTAAAACCAGAACCAAACTGAACCAAAAAGTATAAATTTTTTTGGCCGGTTTGGTTTGGTTCCGATTTTTCGGATTTTTATGAACACCCCTACATATGACCAGCGTGATACTATCACAGTTTCTCCGTCCACAATATCTTTTGGTTCCACATGTGTTGTGCTTAACGACATCTTCCTTGAAATATGTCTTGTGCTGAACCATATTGGAAATCCGAGGTAGACTGTTGGGAGTCTAGAGACGGGCTGAAATTAATGTGGCTCAGGGCCAATTATTATTTATTCATGTACATCATATTAGGCCCATTAGTAACTTTTCTCTCTTTACATATATTAGCCCATGTATATATATACAAAGGGACCCAGTTTTATAATAGTTAGCTGGCTCATTCTCTGTTCTTAATCAATAAGAAATATCTCGAAATTTCTCTATATATCTCATTAACCCTAATTATTCTTTATCGAATCTATGAGAAGGATTCCATTAACATGGTATCAGAGCACAGATCCGTGCTCATCTAATGTTACGCTTCCAATCGATTCTACCTTCATCGGTTTTTATCGAATTTTTGAAGTTCCATAGTGATCGTCGATTCGGTGGTCTTTTCGATCGATTCTTTCATTTCCGGTGGGTTTTCTCTACGCAATGGAATATTTCAGTATCAAGGGTGTGTTTGGTAAGAAATAAAACATTTTCTGGAAAATGTTTTCCAATTTTCCCATGTTTGGTTGGCTTAAATGTTTTGGAAAACATTTTCCTTATCAATTCATTTTCCTCCGATTGGAGGAAAATGTTTTCCTTATCAAAAGAAGGGAAAACATTTTCCAAAGCTCCTTCTCAACCATTCTCACCCTCACCAACCCACCCCACCCCCTCTCCAAAAAATATTTTTTTAGAAAAATTTCAGTTTTTCCGTTACCATCCACCCTACTACCTCTCCACCTCACCCCGCAAAAAAAAAATTCTTTTATTAATTTTTTTTTCTATAAATTTAAATTTCTGTTTTCTTATTTTTCTGCACCACCCACCCCCACCCGCTACCCCCCACCCTATCCCCCCCCTCCGCACAAAAAAAAATTACTTTTTTTTTGTAATTTAAATTTTTATTTTTTTTCGATTTACTGCCCCCTCCCCCCTCCCCCCCTGACCCAGCCCCCCACCCCTCCCCCTGAAAAAATTTTCAAATATATTTTTTCAGTTTTTTATTTTATTATTTATCATTTAAAAATTCAATATTTTACAAGTTCCAAAATTATGAGTTCGGAAGTTTACGGGTTTAGAAATTATAAATTTACCGATTCGGAAATACGCGATTTTTGCGTTAAAAAGTAAAGCATCACATTAGTTCCTTTAGATTGTGTCAATTTTTAGAGACTTCGGGAAGGGGAGGGGTGGGGGAGGTGGGAGGGGGAGGGGTAGGAGAGTTGCAAAAAAAATATTTTTCTAAAAAAACTATTTTTTACTTTCTAACCAAACATAGAAAATATTTTCCGGAAAATGTTTTCCACTTACCAACCAAACAAGAGAAAATAAGTGATAAAATCACTCATTTTCCATGAAAACATTTTCTCGGAAAACATTTTCCATGGAAAACATTTTCCTTCATACCAAACACACCCCAAATCTGAAAGTTTTGTCGATATTCTCCAGGATTTGACCGCTTTTCTAGATAGGGTTTTCTGCTCCTCTTTCCTTGTCATTGAAGGTCGTTCTCTTTCCGATTGCGAAAGGAGCTGGTATACCAGTTCTATTTTCCCATATTCTGATGATATACTTGTTGGTATTTACATATCTTAGTTGATATTTTTACTCTGTTGTCAATATGACAAATGGTAATTCTGATCCCACTCAAACTCCTACATCTTCTTTGCGTACTGTGTTTCATGAGGACGATTATAACCATCTGTCTGGCCCCTTATATTTTCATCCTTCGGATGTACATAAATAAATAATTATTGAGCTCGGGCCACATTAATTTCAATCCACTTCGACACTCTCAACATACCATTGGACCCAATTTTCCCATACTAATTAAGTACATGGCATTGGCACGACTGGAGTTAAGGAAACCAAACAAGCCCATACGTCATTTTGATTCAATTATTTCAGTGGCGGAGTCAGAATTTTCACTAAAATTATTACTCGTAGTTGAATAAATAATATTTTATAGGCAAGGATGGATCACACAACCTAACGAGACTTTCGCAATTGCTTTGGCTTAACCATCAATTTGTGTTAAGGAGAATCAACATATATATGCAGGAAAAAGAAGAAAAAACTAATCTACCGTTACGATGTATTTTTTTGGCGGAATGGTATCGACACCCTTGGACAACGATAAAGCCGCCCCTGAATTGTTCTATGAGATGAGATATTTTGGTATTTCTAAGTCAAATTTTATGGCCACACAATGATATCAGCATGGACAACAAAAAAGTTATCTTATGGAGGAAGAGTACAACTTGTGGAAATTGTTGTATCTGGAGTCCAAGCATAACTGCCGGCCAAAGTTTTGAAAATCATTGATGCTTACTGTCGCAGTTATGTATGGTCTGGATGCAAGACCATCAGTAAGAAATCTTTAATATCATGGAAAAAAGTATGTGCGCCAAAGAGTGTTGGAGGCCTGGGCTTGGCTAATTTACATAGGCGAAATAAAGCTGCTAAGCAAAGAGCTTTTGGGATCTTGCTAAGAAGCAAGACAAACTATGGATAAAGTGGATTCATGTGTACTACATTAAAGGCCAAGCAATATAAACAATTACAATTCAACAACAAGCATGTTGGATGACTAGAAAGATCTTGGAAGCTAGAATAATTTTTTAAGGAATGCACTGGAGATTCAAGAAAGGAAAGAGCATTACAAGACAGATATATGTCCATCTGATAGGTGAGGATACAAGAGTACCATGGAAATTCATGATATTTAACAATGTAACTCGGCTTAAAGCAAAGTTTACACTATGGTTGTAATTACAAATTAGAAAACTACTGACTGCTATGTTAGTAAAATGGGGTTAGGTTATGGATACATAATGTGTCATGTGTCATGTGCAGAAATGCTGAGAAAGCTCATGAGAAACTATTTTTGGAAGGTGTCCTTGCTATAGAAGTATGGCAAAGAGTGAACATGTGGGCACAAGGCTAACCAATGATTGCAAGAGGTTGGCAGCAACTATCAACTAGAGATTATTAAAAGAGCTAAATGGAAGAATAAAACTGCACATATATTCAAGATGATATATATATAATTTGTTCATAGTATTTGAATAGACAGAAATATGAGAATATTTGAAAAAATATATAGAAATAATAAATCAATAGCTAGAGAAATTTCTTGTATTTGTAGTATGAAAGCATCAGCAAAAACTAGAGAAATAGTCCATACTTTTAGACTTTAGTTAGCTATAGAGGATGATCAGAAAGTTTTAACTCACTGTGTTAGTTAGCTATTGTTTTGTATAGCTACTTTTGGTGATAAATAAAATATTTAATTACCAAAAAAAAATAAAAAGTTTTATGGCCACAGTTAGCTAACGAGTTTGATATATATATATATATATATAATAATTGGGCCTCCGGCACATTAATTTCACTTCTTCTATAGACTCCGAGCATGGTAGAAGCCGTTATTAACGCAGGCAAAAATGGCCAGAGCCCATTTAACCCGCCCAATATTTTAATGGGTTAGGCGACATATATAATTTTGATGGACCAATTTCGGGCCCAACACATTTTAACCCGTGCAATCACTGTAGCTCAGTTCAACCTGTGAAACCTAACTCAACCCGTCAAACTTCTCCACCTTTAATCTTTCAGCCACTAACGCTTTAAATTAAGGTGTGACGACATTCATTTGTGGTAGTAAAAAGGATATCACAATTCACAATGATTTGAAATTAAAATTAGTTCTTGCCATTCAACTTTTGGTATATTCCCTTTTTAAATAAGTTTTTTTTTTAAGTTATACCAATTCAATAATTGTTCTTTTTTAATACATTTCATTCTCTCTAGATTGACATTAAAGAGAGAAATTTACTTTTGCTCATGCACACAAGTATTTGATAGCACATGTATATTATTATTTAACTTTGGTGTGAAAAATAAAATAATAAGCTAACAATTAAAAATTAAATTTGATGCAACAATATTATACTCGAATTCTTGAATCTGAAAAACTAGTCTAAAGAACATAATTATAATTCGGTATCAAATCTAAACGTCCCTTTAGTAGTTTTAATTAAGTTGAACTACCAAATCCCTAGAAAAATGAATTTATATAACTATAAAAATAATGTCACGACCCTAGTTCACCAATTGTGAACATGTCGTGATGACACCCAGTCCCCACGACTAGGTAAGCCTAACACGTTGCGGAATCTATAAGTTATAATACTTAAATAAGAAACAGCGGAAAATAACATAAAAGATATGTAATCCGTGCCGCTTAGCACATACATCCGTCACACAATAAATAAAACACTACCAAGATCCGGAACCCCACGGTAACACAGACACTAAAAGAGAAATACAACTGTGGCTCTATGTGTAAAGAGTATCTAACAACGAAATGAAGAAAAATGTCAACTAGTAATACTAGAATAGAAGGGAAGCCTCCGGATCCGCGGACGTGGCAAATCATACCTCGAAGTCTCCCAGAAAGCTGCAGAATCACCTAGTACGAGCCTGCCTGGATCTCCACAACAAAAGTGTGCAAAAGAGTAGCATGAGTACACCACGGCGGTACTCAGTAAGTGCCAAGCCTAACCTCGATGGAGTAGTGACGAGGAAGGTCAGGGCCCTACTGAGAAACAATAATAATATGATGATAACAAAATAAACAGTTTAACAGATAATAACAATAATTTCCGAAATAACAACATTACGATGTTTATTGAAACTGTCTACAATCAAGCTAATAACAAATAACCAACTCAATAAACGAATCCAGGATCTGTGGGAATTGAACCCACAGTCCCATTCTCAGTACCTCTGGGTCTCCGGGAATCGAACCCGCAGCCCATGTCTCAATAATATCTCAATAACTTAGGATCTCCGGGAATCGAACCTGCAGTCCCTACCAATAATCTCAGGATCTCGGGAATCGAACCCGTAGACCATATTTCAATAAATCTCGGGATCTCGGGAATCGAACCCGTAGACCATATTTCAATAAATCTCGGGATCTCGGGAATCGAACCCGTAGTCCACATTTCAATAATCTCGGGATCTCGGGAATCGAACCCGTAGTCCACATTTCAATAATCTCGGGATCTCGGGAATCGAACCCGTAGTCCACATTTCAATAATCTCGGGATCTCGGGAATCGAACCCGTAGTCCACATTTCAATAATCTCGGGATCTCGGGAATCGAACCCGTAGTCCACATTTCAATAATCTCGGGATCTCGGGAATCGAACCCGTAGTCCACATTTCAATAATCTCAGGATCTCGGGAATCGAACCCGTAGTCCACAACCACAGCAAGTAAAGGAATACACAGAGAGAAGTATAATATGCCTAATGATAACTCCGCCGATGAACAGCGCCAGCGATTACCAAGAAAACTCAAGTAAGTCAATTAAGCAACTGGACAGTTAGATTCTATCTAATCATGCTTTTATAACTACTACCGGGTAGGAATATCGAATTTAACATCTAAAAACAGTAATATCACTCATTGAACATTTTGAGTAAAGTATGTGTTCAACAACCAGCGCATGTACACGCCCGTCACCTCGCGTACAAGGCATTTAAAGTATCACAATAATATCCTAGGGGTGAAAATCCCCCACACGAAGTTAGACAAGCCAGTTACCTCAATTCCGGTACAAAAACCGCTAAGAAATAACCCTCTTGCCGCGAGAATCAAGCTTCGCACGCGTAGAATCTGATCAAATACAGTAGAAACACAACAAATTAGGCCAATGGGACTACACCCAATCAATACAACTCAATTTACATCAAAATTCCCAAAGTTGTCAAAACCCGACTTTCGGTACGCTTATCGAAAAATCACGAAAGTCACATATTCGGAACCCTCATCTCAATACGAGTCTAAGCATATCAATTTTACCAAATTCGGACTCCATTTGGCCATTCAAAACCTTGATTTTCTAAAGTTCAAGCCTAGGGCTAAATCCTCCATAAATTACCCCAAATTCCTCCATTTTCATAATATAATTGCATAATATTATCAATACTAATCATAGTTTAAGTCCATAGTTGATTACCTGATGATTTCCCTTGAATTTCTCTTCAAAATCGCCCAAATCGCCTCTAAAGCCGAGACCCAAAATGTGTGAAATGTTCTGAAATTTTTCTAACTTCGGATACACTTACTTACAGCGATTTTCGCTTCTGCGGAATATTTTCCGCTCCTATGCACCCGTATCCGCGACCAAAGGGTCGCTTCAGCGGTTCCAGGCCTAGCCGGCCATTTCCGCTTCTGCGAGCGAAGGGCCGCTTAAGCGCACCCGCTTCTGCGGAAACATCCGCCTCTGCGCATCATTGACCGCTTCTGCGGTCTCGCCCAAACGGTAAAATGTCCGCTTCTGCGGACCATGCCCAATTTCTCCCCGTCCGCTTCTGCGATCACTGGCTCGCACCAGCGACCCCGCTTCAGCGGAAAGGCTTCCGCTTCTGCGTAACCACCCGCTCCTGCGCATCTCGTCCGCTTCTGCGGACACGCTCCTGCGTCCGAAATTCCGCAGGAGCGGAAACAACAGAAGCAGGATCCCAACCTGCAATTTTTCCACAATTTTCTCCCGTTTAACCATCCGAAAACACCCCGAGGCCACCGGGACCTCATCCAAACATACCAACACATCTTAATACCTTATTCGAACTTGCTCAAATCCTCAAAACACGTCTAACAACATCAAAACCCATAATTCACATCGAATTCAAGCCTAAATTTCTTAAAACTTTCCGAATTGCACATTCGATCTAAAACCCGACCAAACGACGTCCGAATGACCTGAAAATTTGCGAACATATCCAAAATCACATAACGAAGCTACAGAAATTGTCGAATTCCATTCCGACCCTCGGATCAAAATCTCACCTATCGTTCGGATTCGCCAAAATTTCAACCTTTGGCATTTCAAGCCTAAATGAGCTACGGACCTCCAAAATACATTCCGAACGCGCTTCCAACCCCGAAATCACCTAACGGAGCTAATGGAACCATCAGATTTCTATTCCGAGATCGTCTTAACACTGTTCCGGCTACGGACCGTTTTCTAGCTTCAAAGCTCTTATTTAGGGACTAAGTGTCCCAAAATGCTCAAATTTTCGGAATCGACTCTCCCGACAACCCACAATAGCAGAAATGAACTTAGGGGAACAGTTAAATTAGGGATTGGGGCGTAATTTTCTAAAACGACCGGTCGGGTCGTTACATCTTCCCACACTTAAAGATTCGTTCGTCCTCGAACGAGCATAGAAAACATACCTGGAGTAGTGAAAAGATGAGGGTACTGGCTGCGCATATCCTACTTGGTCTCCCAAGTCGCCTCCTCGACCGGCTGGCCCCGCCACTGAACCTTTACCGAAGCGATGTTCTTTGACCTTAGCTTTCTGACTTGTCTGTCTAGAATGGCTACTGGCTCCTCAACATAAGACAGATCCTTGTCTAGCTGAACAGATGTGAAATCCAACACGTGCGACGGGTCACCATGGTATCTCCGGAGCATGGAGACATGAAATACGGGGTGAACTCCGGCTAGGCTGGGAGGTAAGGCCAACTCATAAGCAACCTCCCCAACACGCCTCAAAATCTCAAAAGGGCCAATAAATCTAGGACTCAGCTTCCCTTTCTTTCCAAACCTCATAACGCCCTTCATGGGCGAGACTCGAAGCAGAACCCGCTCACCAACCATAAAAGCCACATCGCGAACCTTCTTGTCCGCATAACTCTTCTGTCTAGACTGGGCCGCACGAAGTCTGTCCTGAATCACCTCGACCTTGTCCATAGCCTCCTGAACCATATCAGTACCTAGCAACCTGGCCTCGCCCGGCTCAAACCAACCCACGGGAGACCTGCACCTCCTACCATATAGGGCCTCATACGGTGCCATCTGAATACTAGACTGGTAGCTGTTGTTATAAGCAAACTCCGCCAGTGGTACGAAGTGATCCCATGAACCTCCAAACTCAATCACGCACGCACGGAGCATATCCTCCAAAATCTGAATAGTGCGCTCGGACCTGCCCATCAGTCTGGGGGTGAAATGCTGTGCTCAGCTCCACCCGAGTACCTAACTCCTGCTGTACAGCTCTCCAGAACCGTGAAGTGAACTGAGTGCCTCTATCTGAAATGATGGAAACTGGAATACCATGCAGCCGAACTATCTCCTTGATATAGATCTCCGCCGGTCGCTCCGATGAATAAGTAGTGCTCACCGGTATAAAATGGGCGGACTTGGTCAGCCGATCCACAATAACCCAAATGGAATCAAACTTCCTAACAGACCGTGGAAGCCCAGATACAAAGTCCATGGTGATGCGCTCCCATTTCCACTCTGGAATCTCAATCCGCTGCATCAATCCACCCGGACGCTGATGCTCGTACTTCACCTGCTGGCGGTTGAGGCATCTAGAAACATAATCAACTATATCCCTCTTCATCCGCCTCCACCAGTAATGCTGTTTCAAGTCCTGATACATCTTCGCGGCACCCGGATGGATGGAATACCGCGAACTATGGGCCTCTGCTAGAATCAGCTCTCGAAGATCATCTACATTGGGCACACAGATACGCCCCTGCATCCTCATGACTCCATCATCCCCGATGGTAATATCTCGAGCATCATCACGCCAAACTCTATCCTGAAGGACAAGTAAATGAGGGTCGTCGAACTGACGCTCCCCTGATGCGATCAAATAGAGAAGACCGAGAAACCACACAAGCTAGAACCCGGCTGGGCTCCGAAAGATCCGGTCTAACAAACTGTCTGGCCAAAGCCTGAACATCCATCGCCATAGGCCTCTCCGAAGCTGGTAGATACGCTAAACTCCCTAAACTCTCTGCCCGACGACTCAAGGCATCAACAACCACATTAACTTTGCCCGGATGATAGAGAATAGTAATATCATAGTCCTTCAGTAGTTCCAACCATCTCCTCTGACGCATATTCAGGTCCTTCTGCTTAAGCAAGTGCTGCAAGCTCCGGTGATCAGTGTAGATCTCAGAAGGAACCCCATATAAATAATGACGCCAAATTTTCAAGGCGTGAACAATGGCAGATAGCTCCAAATCATGAACAGGGTAATTCTTCTCATGCACCTTCAGCTGTCTCGACGCGTAGGCAATCACCCTACCGTCCCGCATCAATACCGCACCGAGTCCAACTCGTGAGGCATCACAATATACGGTATAGGACCCCGTACCTGTAGGCAACATCAATATAGGGGCCGAAGTCAAAGCTGTCTTGAGCTTCTGAAAGCTCGCCTCACACTCGTCTGTCCACTAAAAAGGGGCACCCTTTTGGGTCAATCTAGTCATAGGTGCTGCAATCGAAGAGAACCCCTCTATGAAACGATGGTAATAGCCCGCCAAACCAAGGAAACTGCGAATCTCAGTAGCGGAGGAGGGTCTGGGCCAACTCTGCACGGCCTCCACCTTCCTCGGATCTACTTGAATACCATCACTCGATACCACGTGGCCCAAAAATGCCACTGAACTCAACCAGAATTCACATTTAGAGAACTTGGCATAAAGCTGCTTCTCCCTCAGGATCTGAAGCACTATTCTCAAATGCTGCTCGTGCTCTTCCCAGCTCCGAGAATATACTAGAATATCATCAATGAAGACAATCACGAACGAGTCCAGATAAGGCCTGAACACACTGTGCATCAAATGCATAAAGGCTGCTGGGGCATTAGTCAGCCCAAAAGACATCACGAGGAACTCATAGTGACCATACCGGGTCCTGAAGGCAGTCTTCGGGATATCTGACTCCCGAATCTTCAACTGGTGATACCCAGAGCGCAAATCAATCTTAGAAAACACATGTGCACCCTGTAACTGGTCAAATAAATCATCAATACGGGGCAAAGGATACCGGTTCTTCACTGTAACCTTATTCAGCTGACGATAGTCAATACACATACGCATAGAACCGTCCTTTTTCTTCACAAACAATACAGGAGCACCCCAAGGCGAAACACTGGGTCGAATAAAACCCTTGCCCAATAACTCCTGTAACTGATCCTTCAACTCCTTTAATTCGGGAGGAGCCATACGGTACGGTGGAATAGAAATGGGCTGAGTGCCCGGCAACAAGTCAATAGCAAAGTCAATGTCTCTGTCAGGCGGCATGCCCGGAAGATCAGCTGGAAATACATCAGCAAAGTCACGTACCACATGAACCGTATCGATCAGCGAGACTCTAAGTAACCGGTCTGTGTCCCGTGACTCCTATGAACCTAGAGCTCTGATACCAACTTGTCACGACCCTAGTTCACCAATTGTGAACATGTCGTGATGGCACCTAGTTCCCACGACTAGGTAAGCCTAACACGTTGCGGAATATACAAGTTATAAACACTTAAATAAGAAACAGCGGAAAATAACATAAAAGATATGTAATCCGTGCCGCTTGGCACATACATCCGTCACACAATAAATAAAACACTACCAAGATCCGGAACCCCACGGTAACACGGACTAAAAGAGAAATACAACTGTGGCTCTATGTGTAAAGAGTATCTAACAACGAAATGAAGAAAAATGTCAACTAGTAATACTAGAATAGAAGGAAAGCCTCCGGATCCGCGGACGTAGCAGATCATACCTCGAAGTCTCCCAGAAAGCTGCAGAATCACCTAGTACGAGCCTGCTCGGATGTACCTGGATCTGCACAACAAAAGTGTGCAGAAGAGTAGCATGAGTACACCACGGCGGTACTCAGTAAGTGCCAAGCCTAACCTCGATGGAGTAGTGACGAGGAAGGTCAGGGCCCTACTGAGAAACAATAATAATATAATGATAACAAAATAAACAGTTTAACAGATAATAACAATAATTTCCGAAATAACAACATTACGATGTTTACTGAAACTGTCTACAATCAAGCTAATAACAAGTAACCAACTCAAATAAACGAATCCAGGATCCGTGGGAATTGAACCCACAGTCCCATTCTCAGTACCTCTGGGTCTCCGGGAATCGAACCCACAGCCCATGTCTCAATAATATCTCGATAACTCGGGATCTCCGGGAATCGAACCCGCAGTCCCTACCAATAAGTCAGGATCTCGGGAATCGAACTTGTAGTCCACATTTCAATAAATCTCAGGATCTCGGGAATCGAACCCGTAGTCCACATTTCAATAATCTCAGGATCTCGGGAATCGAACCCGTAGTCCACATTTCAATAATCTCGGGATCTCGGGAATCGAACCCGTAGTCCATATTTCAATAATCTCGGGATCTCGGGAATCGAACCCGTAGTCCACATTTCAATAATCTCGGGATCTCGGGAATCGAACCCGTAGTCCACATTTCAATAATCTCAGGATCTCGGGAATCGAACCCGTAGTCCACATTTCAATAATCTCGGGATCTCGGGAATCGAACCCGTAGTCCATAACCACAGCAAGTAAAGGAATACACAGAGAGAAGTATAATATGCCTAATGATAACTCCGCCGATGAACAGCGCCAGCGATTACCAAGAAAACTCAAGTAAGTCAATTAAGCAACTGGACAGTTAGATTCTATCTAATCATGCTTTTATAACTACTACCGGGTAGGAATATCGAATTTAACATCTAAAAACAGTAATATCACTCATTGAACATTTTGAGTAAAGTATGTGTTCAACAACCAGCACATGTACACGCTCGTCCCCTCGCGTACAAGGCATTTAAAGTATCACAATAATATCCTAGAGGTGAAAATCCCCCACACGAAGTTAGACAAGCCACTTACCTCAATTCCGGTACAAAAACCGCTAAGAAATAACCCCCTTGCCACGAGAATCAAGCTCCGCACGCGTAGAATCTGATCAAATAGAGTAGAAACACAACAAATTAGGCCAATGGGACTACACCCAATCAATACAACTCAATTTACATCAAAATTCCCAAAGTTGTCAAAACCCGACTTTCGGTACGCTTATCGAAAAATCACGAAAGTCATATATTCGGAACCTCATCTCAATACGAGTCTAAGCATATCAATTTTACCAAATTCGGACTCCATTTGCCCATTCAAAACCTTGATTTTCTAAAGTTCAAGCCTAGGGCTAAATCCTCCATAAATTACCCCAAATTCCTC
Source organism: Nicotiana noctiflora (assembly GCA_032618575.1). NCBI lineage: Eukaryota > Viridiplantae > Streptophyta > Magnoliopsida > Solanales > Solanaceae > Nicotiana > Nicotiana noctiflora. Next base: position 34,224 of record JASVEL010006261.1, read on the forward strand.
CATTTTCATAATATAATTGCATAATATTATCAATACTAATCATAGTTTAAGTCCATAGTTGATTACCCGATGATTTCCCTTGAATTTCTCTTCAAAATCGCCCAAATCGCCTCTAAAGCCGAGACCCAAAATGTGTGAAATGTTCTAAAATTTTTCTAACTTCTGATACACTTACTTACAACGATTTTCGCTTCTGCGGAATATTTTCCGCTCCTATGCATCCGTATCCGCGACCAAAGGGTCGCTTCAGCGGTTCCAGGCCTAGCCGGCCATTTCCGCTTCTGCGAGCGAAGGGCCGCTTAAGCGGGCCCGCTTCTGCGAAGAAGCTTCCGCTTCTGCGGAAACATCCGCCTCTGCGAACCATTGTCCGCTTCTGCGGTCTCGCCCAAGCGGTCAAATGTCCGCTTCTGCGGACCATGCCCCTTTTTCTCCCCTTCGCTTCTGCGATCACTGGCTCGCACTAGCGATGCCGCTTCAGCGGAATGACTTCCGCTTCTGCGTAACCAGCCACTCCTGCGCACCTCGTCCGCTTCTGCGGACACGCTCCTGCGTCCAAAATTCCGCAGGAGCGGAAACAACAGAAGCAGGATCCCAACCTGCAATTTTTCCACAATTTTTCTCCCGTTTAACCATCCGAAAACACCCCGAGGCCCCCGGGACCTCATCCAAACATACCAACACATCTTAATACCTTACTCGAACTTGCTCAAATCCTCAAAACACGTCTAACAACATCAAAACCCATAATTCACATCGAATTCAAGCCTAAATTTCTTAAAACTTTCCGAATTGCACATTCGATCTAAAACCCGACCAAACGACGTCCGAATGATCTGAAAATTTGCGGACATATCCAAAATCACATAACGAAGCTACAGAAATTGTCGGAATTCCATTCCGACCCTCGGATCAAAATCTCACCTATCGTTCGGATTCGCCAAAATTTCAACCTTCGGCATTTCAAGCCTAAATGAGCTACGGACCTCCAAAATACATTCCGAACGCGCTTCCAACCCCGAAATCACCTAACGGAGCTAATGGAACCATCGGATTTCTGTTCCGAGATTGTCTTAACACTGTTCCGGCTACGGACCGTTTTCTAGCTTTAAAGCTCTTATTTAGGGACTAAGTGTCCCAAAATGCTCAAATTTTCGGAACCGACTCTCCCGACAACCCACTATAGCAGAAATGAACTTAGGGGAACAGTTAAATTAGGGATTGGGGCGTAATTTTCTAAAACAACCGGTCGGATCGTTACAAATAATTATTGGGTAATAGTATAATACATGAAATAATTTTATACAATTACAATAGTTAACAAATTGATTTATAAAATGAGATATATAATATCATGTTTGATCTCCTATCATTGAGCACATTATTGTAAAACGTAATTACCTGAATATCAAAGACAATAATTTCACTAATGGGTCAAGCTGGTCGGGTTGGGCTATAGCCCATTTTGATCCAATCCATTTGAGCCCAAGTAAAGTATGGATTGGGTTGGATAATGACACATTTATCAATTCAATCCATTTTGACCCATTTAAATCAAGCTCAACCCGCACATTTATCACCTTTAGCCGTTATGAACTAAAGTGTTGGTCCTCCCTCCTCTATTACATGCTTCCAGTGCATTTCACATGTTTTCTTATATTTTGATTTGAACGTCCAAACTCCTAACGATGAATTCAAAAATAGAAGACTCATTTTTCGTTGTAATTAATTTTCCCGCCTGCTTATGACTTTTTTTGGTGAAAGTCATAAAAATGTATGGGTTATTGACAATGCATTCTCTTCAATTTTTTTGTTACTAGTGTTTGGACACGTGCGCAGCACGTGTTTTTCATATCAATAAGTACTAAATTTTTAGATAATAAAAGTTACAAATTAACTAAGCATTTGAATTTAAAGCGTTTCATGAACATAATTCGAATCATTGGCTTAATATTTGAATATGAAAGTCGTAAACCTGCAATGAACAATTAAATTGTGGCATTACTTTAAAACTTTGTTGAATGTCTTGAAGAAGACCATGTGTAAGCCTTCTGGAAGAGATAAATGGAAATATGCATGCAAGAGAATTGATAAATGGCAAGAGAATTTACATATGACAAGAACCTTGACAAATGACAAGAAAAACCTTAGGCTTTTCTGCCTATAAAATGGTCATTCCACAAGACAATTTCAATTACAAGACACACTTATCATACGTCTCTCTCTTCCTCATTCCAATTTCTTTTCTATAACATTTAATTAACATTACACATTCATTAGTCTTCCTTTTTCCTTTTAGTTGGATTTGTATAATATTTAATTTTGCTGATTCATGTATCCTCTAAATAAAATAGAGGTAAGCTTGTTTAATCCTGAACAAATATTTCATACTGTTGAAATAGTTTCTTAGGACAATGCTCAATACGACTAAAGTCAGTTGGTGTATTTCTGCTCAAAAAATATTTTATTGCAGTATTATTATTATTTTCGGTGTCATTTCCCTACAATCTAAGAAACTATGGCAAATAACACTGATGCTGAAAATACTACTGATACCGCCAATATTGGCATTATGTCCGCTGCTCCAGCCCCAGTCGCACTGCCATGTGCCAGGCCATTTTCAAATGTGTCAAATATTAAAATTTTTGCCAATAAAATTTCAAGCGTTGGCAAAAATGTATTTTCTCACTGCGTGATGTCCATGGTGTTGCACATGCACTGCTGCATCCACAAACTAGTACAGACACTAATAATAAAATAGTGGAATCATGACAACACGCCAACAAAGTATGTCATACCATATTGCAAACTATTTCTAATGAACTGTTTGACGTGTATTGCAATTATAAAGAAGCAAAAGCGATATGGGAAGCCTTAATTAAAATTCACTTTTGAAGATGCTATAAAACAAAAATTTATAGTAGGAACTTTTATCAGTGGTAGATGAGAGATGATAAAGAGATGAACGTACAAATCACTGAATTTCGAAAATTGTTAGAAGACTTAAAGACCGAGGGAATGTCTTTACCAGAGAAGTTTGCTGCTGGAGTGCTAATTAAGAAGCTGCCTGACTCATGGAGTGACTACAAAAATTACTTAAACCACAAACAAAAAAATTTTACCATTGAAGAAATTGTGAGCCACATCCTAATTGAAGATTCCAATAGAAAAGAATATGCCAAAGCTAGGATGATAGCTCTTAAAGCACACCTTGTGCAAAGCAGCAACAACAATCGCAAAAGGTACAAGAATAAATCTCAAGGTTGCAAGCCTAAAAGTCCCAAACTTAAAAGAAAAAGGGCTCTTATTTTATTTGTGAAAAACTGGTCCATCATGCCTCACAGTGCAAGTACAGAGCAGGAAATAACAAAGGAAAGACTAGTACTCCTAAGGCTAACTTAGCCGAAGGAGGTGATATTATTGCAGCTGTCATTTCTCAAGTAAACATTGTAGGACATGCAAAATAATGGGTGATAGACTCTAGGGCTACTCGGCACATTTGTGCAAATTGAGAAATATGTTCTTCTTATACTCCTGTAAAGGATGATAGAGAAGAGGTCTACCTTAGAGACTCAAGTACTACCAAAGTCTTGGGTAAGGGTAAAGTTCTCCTGAAACTCACTTCGGGAAAAACTTTAGCCCTTGTTGATGTACTACATGTCCCTAATATGAGAGAAAACTTGATCTCTATATCCTTGTTGGGAAGAGCCGGAGTGAAAGTGTCATTTAAATCTGATAAGATCATTATGACCAAAAATAATGTGTTTGTTGGAAAGGGCTATTGTAACCGAGGACTCTTTGTACTTAATATTTTTGATGTTATCAATGGAAGTGTATCTGTTTCTCTTTATATGATTGAGTCTATTTCTCTATGGCATGCTAGACTAGGATATGTTAATGTTACATATATAAAGAAAATGCAGCCACTAGGATTAATATCTGGCTTAGACTCAAATAAAATTGATAAATATGAAATATGTGTTGAAACTAAAAGTACTAGAAAGAGCTATTTTTCCGTAAATAGAGAAACTGAATTATTATCTTTAATTCACACCAATTTAGGTGACTTGAAACAAACTATGACTAAAGTTGGTAAAAAAATATTATGTTACTATTATTGACGATTTTTCTAGATATACTAAGCTGTATTTTCTTGTAAATAAAGGTTATGCATTTAATGCTTTTATTTCTTACTCCCTCTGTTTTAATTTATGTGAAACCATTTGAATGGGCACAATGTTTAAAAAAAGAGAGAAGACTTTTGATCTTGTGGTTTAAAATGAGGCACCTTTATTTTGTGTGGCTATAAATTATTGCATAAAGGTAAATTATTTTCAAATAAGGAAAGGGGTCATTTTTTTTTGCACGGACTAAAAAGGAAATAGGTTCAGATTTAATAGATCGCATACCCTCTGTTGCTATCGCATATAGTAAAAACGTGCTGCACTTATACCAGAAAACTAGCAATCCTCACAAGGCAAAAATCGATATGTTAACCATCCACAATCCACCATAAGCCCTCGAGACCCCAACCGAACATACGAACCAATCCCAAAATACATTACAGACTTGCTCGAGGTTTCAAATCGTATCAAACAACGCTAAAATTATGAATTACACCCCAATTGAAGCTTAATGAACTTTAGAATTTCAAACTTCTATTTCTGGTGTCAAATCACGTCCGATTGACCTCAAATTTCACACACAAATCACATTTGACATTACAGACCTACTCCAACTTTTAGAATTGGATTCCGACCCAGATATCAAAAAGTCAACCTGTCACGACTCAAACCCCGGTCGTGATGGCGCCCAACACATTGCTAGGCAAGCCCGACCATCTTATCCATTTAAACCAGCCAAATTTATTTAATACTGATTAATCGCCATGATTAGCCTATTTTCATAACAAATCAAGAAGTGTAGAAATGAAATACAAGAACACAGTCCCAACCAAATCGTGGTGTCACAAGTCTGAGCCTCTACAAATGAGATCTACTACACAATCAAGTCTAAGCAGAATGGAGACAACAGAATGATAAAAAGGAAGAGGTCAGGTACTGCGGACGTCGGCAGCTACCTCAAAGTCTCCATAGAATGGGGATAATAAAGCAGTTGCGATAGCTCAACTGCCCTCCTGAACCTGTAAAACTGCACAAAAAGTGCAGTGGAGTGGGGTGAGTATATTTCAACTTAGTGAGTAATAATAATAAACAATAACTAAAAGTGAAAACACCTGTACTATCACTAAACAGTTCTAAGGGTAACCTCACAGGTAAGTCATCACTAAGGTGAATGCTCTCATCTCCAGTCCACATCTATCTCAACATGGTCCCACACTGACCAAATCATCACTCGTACCGCTACGATGTACAACCAACTCAATGTATGTAAATATATACATATGTCTATAATTTATAAGTATTTAAGTATGTATATGGATATACATAAGTATAATGCTCCGCCGTGCAGCCCGCTCCAATACATATACCGCTGCGGCGCGCAGCCTGCTCCAATACATATACAGCTGTGGCACGCAGCCCCCTCCATTTAACGTTGACGGCACTCACTGGGGTGTATACAGACTTCGGAGGGGCTCCCTAGGCCCAAGCGCTATGATACTGTGGCGTGCAGCCCGATCCAAACATGTATTACTGCAGCGTATAGTCCGATCCTATTGCGGCGCGCAGCTCGATCCCATAATATACACCAGTGCTCACTGAGAATGTGTGCGGACTCAGACTCCGAAGGGGCTCCTACAGCCCAAGCGCAATAATACTGCGGCGTGCAATCCGTCCCACATGTATATTACATGTATATTACATGTATATTACAGTCCGATCCTATATATATACTGCTGCGGCGTGCAACCCGATCCAATATAGGTATATATATATAATACCTCATAATGGGTCCTCGACCCTATTCCAGTCAGTATATACTTGGCCTCTCAGGCCCAATATAATATATCACAGTGGGTCCTTGATCCTGCCTCAGCCAGTATAGACTTGGCCTCTCAGGCCCCCTCAGCTAGAATAGGGAATCCCACCCTAGGTAGTCTTTCTCGAAGTACACATCTAGTGCTGACTCATGATATGCTATACAGCTATAACTACGGCTGAGTGTATGTATCCAGCATAATATACTACGGCTGAGCGTATGTATCCAGCATGATATGAGGGTCACCTAGCTCTACAGGTTTCCCTAATACTTCTACAGATCAGCACAAAGCCCCAAACATGGCTACCAGCCCAACTACACAGTTATAAGCTTATTCACAGTCATAATACACAATACGCTATTAGCTGGGAAGGACCAAGTCCAACTCCCCAATCACAATGTCACCACGCCCGTCACAAGACGCGTGTCTCATCTAAACATAGCACTGTGAAGTGCTTGTACAGGGTTTCAAACCCTCAGTACATTATTTACTATCACCACTCACCTCGAACCGGTAGAAGTCCTTGCTCTCCTTGCGCTTGCCTCGAAAATCAATCTCCTCGGATGCCAAATCTGCTCAAAATCAATAAGAATACATCAATATAGGCTAATTAGACATAACCCAATAGAAATAACTCGGTTTACACCAAAACCCACGAAGTTGTCAAAATCCGACTTTTGGTGCTTGTAACACCCTGCCGAACACACGGCGGCGGCGGTGCGCGCGTGCCACCGAACACACGGCGGTGACACGCGGCCTAAGGATTGTTACCTGGGTATAGGAGCATTCCACGCATAGGTGCGCTACCGGGAATCGAACCTAAGACCCAAGGCTTTTCGTGGATTTTACTCCCTCACCTCTCACTCGGGTGAGAGGCGAGCTGCAGCTCAACTGGTGAGAGGCGAGGGAGTAAAATCCCCGAAAGCCTTGGGTCTTAGGTTCGATTCCGCAGCTGCGCTATGCGGAATGCTCCTATACCTGGCTAACATCCTTAGGCCGCGTGTCACCGCCG